>QBDW01002360.1:0-15966 GCA_003261595.1 Maconellicoccus hirsutus
AAAAAATTTTTTTAAATTTCATTTGATTTTTAATTCTCTTAAATTAAAAATTAAAAAATTAAAATAAATGTCAAGTTTTTAATTTTAATTTACTTTGATAAATTTAATTTTTATGAAGAAAATTAATCTAAAAAACAACGTACACACTTCAAACACGGATTAATTTTTTTTCTTTAAATAAAAAATTTTGTTTCTTTAATAAATTTATAATTTTTTATTACGGTAATTTATCAATTTATTAGAGTTGACTGATTAATTAATCATCCAAAAATAATTTTTTTGGAAATAAAATGTCTGACTTAAAGCATCATGTGCTTATACATTTGATACAGTAAATTATATGTATAATAAAAAATATTTTCCTTACGTTTATTTTTTAATATTAATTTTTTTCAATTTATTTTCTTCATTATTATTTATACAATTAAAAAATATTCCTCGTAAAATTTTCATCAACTTCTGTTTCAAAAATTTTCCCCCAAGTTACCTCAAATCTCACAAGAACACTACAACTGAAGAATTTCCATCGCAATGTTGACAATAAAGGAAAATTTTGGCGAAATTTAATGAGATACGAAAAAAATGTATTATAATAAAAAAAGTTTCTCATTCAATTCTCATCAACTTTTGTTCCAAAAGCTTCTCCCTTAACTGGTGCCAAGCTCTACGAAAAAACAACTTGAATGAATATTCCGTATAGAGCTCGGCTTGATAGGAATCGCCGCTAATACACGGCGGAACATACTGGACGTTCGCGAACTGACTAAATAATACTTTTTTCATTCGAAATCCCACAATTTTCAACTCGTAATGAATATTTCAAGTCTTTTTTTCAAGAAAATATGTAAAATAAAAATTCAGAAAATTTTACTGTCGGTCTTCATATGTGTTTTTAAATATAAAAAAAAATTTTTTAAAAAATGGAATAGATCAACTATCTTAAGATTGAGGAAAAATGAGAGGAAAAATTTGGAATTTTTCAGTTATATTTCTCAATTTAATTCAAAGCTTCGAACCATCAACTCACCTGCATACACAAATGCTCCCATTCTACTCCGTTCATTCGGAGGAATCCATTTGGCTAATATTGCATGAGTACAAGGAACAATCGGACCCTTTAAAATACAAAATAAAATTCAAGAATTTAACTTGAAAAATTCAATGTCTTCATTGCCATATTACACTTTAACTGACAAATGTAGCAACTCAAATTACACCGAAGTATTTTGGTTTGCCTACTGTTGATGAATTAAAAGTGGAGTTTTTTTAACGTAAAAATTTCACTAAATCTTGAAATTTGAGTAAGTACAAAACACGACACTGCGAATTTGCAAATACATCAACAACTCCTGAAAACTATCAATGTTTTCATCGCATCGTGATACCATTTGCACAAACAAATCGCACCGCCTTCAAATTCAAGCATCGGCAAACCAATCCCCACAGAGTAATTTAGGCTGCATCATTAAAGTATCCACATGCAACAGTGTCAATTAGCACACACTGCATATTTACACTCGATACTCACCTCTCCTAAACCTTGAATAAATCTAACGCCGACCAACGCCCAATAATTATACTCGGCGGCAATAGGAACTAAAAACCCGAAAACTGAATTAATCAGCATACCGTAACCTAAAAATTGTATAGCGCCGTATTTTTTGGACAAAATTCCAAAAGGAATTTGCGTGACGACGTAGCCGTAAAAAAACGCCGATAGAATGGTGCCCTGATCTATCGCGTCCCATTTGAATTTGCCATCTTTGTGAACAGGCTGTAAACAACCATCATCGTTATCAATTCATCAACAAAGCACATCTCCTACTTACCGCTTTCGTAGCACTCAAATTGGTATTCGAACATTCGTTGAAATCAATCGGTATATTTTCATCTCTCGGTAAAGCTGTATGATTGACCATGGCTACAATGGCGATCGACATATTGGTTCGCATGATATAAGCATTCGCCATGCCCAAGAATAACATAAACGTAACGAAATGCCTGGCACCCATGCATGCTAAAAAATTCAATATAATTAAAATCTCGCTCCGAATACATCGTGTTTCAATACAACTTAAATTATAACAATGCAACGATAACGATGAAAAGTGCATACAATGTGTACACCATTAAACAAGACGTTATACGCCCAACGGAACTACCCAAGTATCCTTGAATTTCGCCAATACGCCTTTTAATTTGCGCATATATTGTATGCTAAGGTTACACGGTGACGAATTTGCATATTTATTGTTTTCTAATCTTTTTCACGTCTTATTTCGCATTAGCCGAAAAAAGGTTAAAGTTCCGAAGTTTTCCACTGTGTCACAATTTTCATAATTGCCAGGAATTAGTTTACATCCGTCGTAAGACAATACAGGAAGACAATAATGAGGAAACTGCCACCAAGCACGTACGAAGTGAACATCTCCATATGCTCGCAATTCGCGTTATAATTTCATTCATAGAATAAATCTACGAGGCGTTTCCGCAAAAAGTAAACAAACGTTTTTTAAATTTCGTACACAAAGTATTTCTTTCGCCATTTTTATAATTATCCATTCGAGATGTAATATGTATCAACAATGACGAAGGGATATGAAAATTTGCATCGACGTACCAATGACGTAAGAGCGTAAAATAATACATGGCGAGATATAATTTGAAGACTTTTTTTAACGTAATGGCTCCATTTTTCGTTTTAAATTCAACAAAAAACGCTAAAATTGAAAAGACAATTATTACTCTTTTACCATTCATCATAAAAGCTTTTTTTACGTTGTAAATAAGTTGTAAAATTAAAAAATTAGAACTGAGGTCCTATTCAAAATAATTTAATCCTAAGGAACTCCCATAAAAGAATTTTGCACCACCGCCATGAATACTAAGGAATAAAGTTTTTAGAAGCAAATTCTTTTGTCGACGGTTTCTAAAACATTTTTAAAAATTCTGGAAAAATAAAATTTGCGTTGGAGGTTTCAGAATATTTTTTTTGAATTTCTGGAAATGCGAGTCATTTTTTTAAAGCTGTTACTAATACTCAAGAATCAAATTTTTAGTAGCAAATTCTTTTATCGACGATTTCTAAAACATTTTTTAAAATTCTGGAAAAATAAAATTTGCGCTGGAGGCTCCAGAATATTTTTTTTGAATTTCTGAAAACGCAAATAATTTTTTTTAAGTTGTCATTAATATTCAGAAATCAAGTTTTTAATAGCAAATCTTTTTTTCAACGGTTTCAAAAGCATTTTTAAAAATCCTGGAGAAATAAAAATTACGCTGGAGGCTCCAGAATACTTTGAAAACGCAAAATTCGAATTCGAAAAGTTTAAATTACATAGAAAACAGATTTTCCTTGATTTTAAACTTTTTGCTTAAAATTAACTCAATTTTACTCGATTATTTCATATTTTTAATAAAAATTTCTACATTGTCGATATTATCATTAAAAATTTGCTCAAAATCAAAAAGTGAAATTGGAAGTCAAAATTTTGATCATTTTTCTTTTTTTATGCTTTTTCCAAAAATTCAATTCTTTTTCAAATCCAGACCATCGGCTCTATATGAAAAATCGTAGTTTTGACTTGAAGTAAGAAAAAAATGTATTTACGAGAAAAATGACAATAACCAAAAATGTTCCTTGTATAATTTCCTATAAATTATGTTATTTAAGTTATTCGCGCAAAAAACAACATTGATGAGAAAAACACAAACTTCAACCTGTATTTGCTCCATAATTGAAAATTGAGAGATTTTTCATAATTTTGCTTTTAATTCGACACACTAAATTGGTAAACAAAAAAAATCATAATAACTAAAAATGTTCTTCATAAAATTTCCTAAAAATTATAATATGAACGCAAAATTAACGAGAAAAACGCTACTGAACTTCACCAGTACAACTTCACGAGTAATTATTCGCTATACTGAATCTACCCTGGAAAAAAATGGATTAACGAAAAAATTAATAATGATTAAAATTATTGGGGATAAAATTTCCTAAATTCACATCCTCGATATTTCTACCTAAAACGCAACGTTGCTAAGAAAACCACCAATATGTGGATTGCGATAATTTCGAGAAAAATAATCACGTCATCGAATAATCTCCCGTTCAACTCAACACCCCTTGCATGACATGTGAACGAATCGAACTTAGATACTCGATTATCACGTGTTTCGATAAAAAAGCCAAATCGAAGCTCGTTTCAAAATACGCAAACGAAATAAGAGAAAAAACACGATAACGTAATTGAAATCTGATAATTATAACGAAGCACGAAATGGTACATCGAACGCCGTCTCGTCGCGATGACTTCGTGGAAATTTCTCAAAATGTGGATTTCGAGTGAATTTTAGAATATATTATCTCGAAAAATTGAAAAAAGTTATCTTATCGTGGTGGTTTTTTCATGGTAACAATACCAATGTGGCGATTCACTGATAAGTTATAATTTTATCGTATTTTACGCGAAAATTTTGAGGAAATGAATTAAATTTTTATTGCCCGTACGACATTAAGTATATCACGATGACTATTGCTATAGAATATGACGTCGTGATAAGATAATATATATTCGCCTGTAATATGATTCAATTTTGGGCGCGCTTAGGTATTTTTTTTAAGTATACTTAAACTAGATTAAATAGGTAATTAGTTTGAACAGAGACTTTGTAAACACACAAGCTTCCTCGGCGTCGTTGTCGTTAATGATGCATCGCAGAAATTATAAAAATCGCTTATTACGCAACTAGCTCCACTTTCGTCTAAATTCTCCGCATCCGTTTGGCGAACGTAATAATTTAATACGCCGTTTTATAATTATCAATTCCTTTTCTCTATTTTCTTCCATTTTATCCGCGCCGTGTTCTAGAATAAACCAAAAATTAGCGGTTACAGGCGGATGTACCTTGCGATGCGCGAATTCGCATACGTAAGCGTAATGCGAAACATGCGAAAAATTTCTTGCCTACGTTCAAGTCGGCGGCGACGTGTAGCAACTTCTAAGGCGCGAATTTCCCAGAAATCTTCGCAGATTATGTGATTTACCGAATTCTTCGAGCGATTAGCGAATTAAAAGTGTGTAATTTCGAGTATTTTTAGAGCCGATTGTCGACGTTTTTCGCTTCGGTGGTAATTCGCGTCTTGCACGATTTACCGGTTCTGAGAATTACAAAAGATCAGTGTAGATGAACTTCGTGGTACGGGCATTGTTCATTTTTCAAAATTGGCAATGCACTTAAATACTACTTTTTCAACATCTTTTTACCAAGTTTTCAAAAACAGCATACAATACATTTAAAAAATCGAAATTTTTATACAAGTGGGCCCTAAAAGTCTGTTGTGAAAGCAATTTTGAAGATTTCAGGATTGATTTTACTAAGAGAACAGATTTTCTTTTGTATGATTATTTTTGAACTTGAATTAAATGAATGAAAAATTTAATTCTTCGTGATCTCATTTTCGTCAAAAAACCCAACTTAATTA
Source organism: Maconellicoccus hirsutus (assembly GCA_003261595.1). NCBI lineage: Eukaryota > Metazoa > Arthropoda > Insecta > Hemiptera > Pseudococcidae > Maconellicoccus > Maconellicoccus hirsutus. The sequence continues at coordinate 5,489 of QBDW01002360.1, forward strand.
TAATTCATATAAAAGAATAAATCGTCGTATAATAATTTAGAAAAATACTTCAAAACGTGCCACGAAACATGCCTCACAAATTAAAATTATTTATTCCATTGACGTATTTTTTTTTCACCTTCAAGGGCATCGCTTTCTTTGTCATTGAATTCTCGAAATGTTACTAAAAAATGGTTTCGAATTTTCGAATTTTTCACGCCATTGCATGTAAATTTGCCCGTCACGAAATATTTCAGAGCAATGCTCTTTGAAAGAAAAAAACGAACAGAAATGAAAAATGTTCGGTATTACGAGCCACGTTTTTGAAATATAATCCCTGCGGAGTAAATTTACTCGAGGTGACCGTATAAATTATAATTACTGAACAGAAGAAAGTTGTTTTCGATACGTAAAATTACGTTTACGATGACATGGTAATCAACTTTTCGATATTTTTGATGTCGAAAATACCATAGAAATGAAATTTCTTACTTGGAGAAATATTTCATTTTGTGTATGATACATATTTTATGAAATTTTCGCAAAATCCTTGTACACGAGTTCAAAAGAAGTCATAAATATGAGGCTTTAAAATTAAAAAAAAATTCGACTCGATGTATTCAACATTCAATAATGGATTTTCAATGAGAATACTTGAAATACATAATTGTACACTAAACTTGCACTCAAGTCCCAAAAATACCTCATACACGCTTCCAGACGACTCCAATCTTAGAAATACCATCAAATTTGGATTCCCTGCACCAAAAAACATATCATTACATATATCACACGTATTTTTATCAATTTCGCCCCCAAACCCCTAAAAACCCCTGGGGGGCTCAAAATGGGACCAAATGCAAAAAATGATAAAAACACGTGTCACATATCAAAATATAGGTTTTTCAGCACACTGAATTCAAATCTGTGGTTATTTTTCCAATAAAACCAATCCCAGTCGATATTATCACGTTAAACTAAGAATAACTCGACAAAATAACAAAATTAAAATTACGACCGACGTAATTTGCGATATTAATGACATTCCGGCGTTTAAAAAAAAAGCGAATTTTTTTTCTGGACGTGATCCAACGTTGAAAAATTGCACTTGTATAATACAAACGTCGTAAAAAATTCAATTTCGGAGGTCGCGTCCGAGATTATCTCTGGGAAAAATTTGTAACAAGATTGAGACACCAACAAGCCTACAAATTTCATTCACATGCCGAAATATTCAACACCTGTTACAAATGTCATAGTTGAAAATAAACACCAGAGGGAAATGAAAATTAAGCGGTTTTTACTAAAAAAAAAAATTATGTCATTTTTTTCTCGCTAATAAATTTCCCGAATTATTTTGTTTGATAATACGCACGAATTTATGTCAATATAAAACTGGTCATGTTTTTTGACTCCGAAGTTTATATCGCGCTAGTCAAATATTATCTTGTGATTTGCAATATCGAAAAAAAATACTTCTAAGAATGTTTTTTTTTTTAGAGTTCGACGAAAATCTGCATAAATTATGAAAACCTTTCACACATATCATATGACTTTCCATCGACCAAGGTGAAAATAAATACGACTTTGACCTATCATTTATCAACTCGAGACAAAAATTAATTAATTCGCAATCGCTGAAAATATAAATTCAGCATTTACCAAAATGCTCCAAAAGGTAATTTCTATAATATAAAACCGAATTGGAAATTCGCCTACCTTTCTGTGACGAACGACTGCACGTTGATCGCGTATATTTCAACTATGCCAAGTATTCTATCATTTTGACGTTATTTCGAGAAGATAATCGTTTAATTTCACGTATGTACATTCGCAAACAAAAACCTCAATGTCAAAAGTATACTAATTGAAGGCATAAAGGGTCATTATTACTTGACTCTAAAAATAATAAAGCGTTGTAGCTGTAGCAGGCGCCTCAGACGATGGAAAATTTTTACCTGGTAGTTATTTACAACTGTCGTACACCTACGTCGAATGTAAAGCTATTATTGAAAATTTTCCCAATTTTACGCTCATCGGGTTATTGAAAATTCGACATCTTCGAGTATCAAAAATTTCATCAAAATCGCGAATCAAACTGATGCCGCGATTTGGCCAAGACGACGTATTTGAAAAATTAAGGTTAAGGTTTGCTCTTCAATTCACGTGGCTACGTCTGGTTTATTTTGTTGGCAAAACTCTGTGCTCGATTTGTATTATCAAATTCATGGTTTCTTTTTACTCGCTTTTTTTTACGTCAACGTAGCAGATGTTCGTTTAATAATTAAAAATGGAGTGCTTCGATGTACGAATTACCTCGAATGCTCGTTGCCTCGTTCATCGTTGCTTCCTTTCTTATCAATTTTTATGGCCATCCTTAACAAGTAAAATTTTTCATCGAGTTATGATAAGAGTCGTCGTGACGTATTCATTCATACTCGTGTAATCTCGTCTCGCGATACGTTTTTACGAGATTTTCTTCACGATAATGTACGTACAAATGCCAAAAAAATTTGTAAAGCAATGAAATACGCTAAAAAATATTGTCTTTTGGCAAAAATACCAGTACAAGGGGTAAGGTATGAAGCAAATTCGAAAAATTAAAATAATCAACATTTTAAATACTCGTACATTCGAAAATTTTCGCAATATTTTTGGCATGTTTGTGTACATTTGTTTTCACGTTATTTTTTACACGACTTTCTTCGCTTGACTGTGCAGTTTTTGTTGTTTTTCATTTCGATATCGATAAAAAGACCGAAAGAAGTTGCGAGTACAAATTGTGGTAATTTTTATCGGTGAAAAAAGTACATTAAGTATTTGGAAAAAATCACAGAAATTAACTCGAAGTTATAAGATGTCCAACAGGTGGTAAAAGTATTGAAAGTAGTGAAAAAAAGTGAATTTTGCCAAAAAGTAGTGTAAGAGTAAGAAAACCCGAAATACTTTTGAAAAAATTCACAAAAATTGTTCGCCTTTGATAAACGGCTGGCAATTTTTTAATGTATTGACTTTGGAAATATCTCGAAAAAATTGATAAATTTACCAATCAAATTGGACTTTTGTTCATAAGAAAGAAAATTTTTTCAGCTTTTCAACAATATATAAATGTCCATATTTCACGCGATTTTTCACTCATATTTTAGGAAAAACCAAAAGATTCTCATTTATTTAATAGATGAAGTTTGTTTTTACAACAAATTATCTCAAAACAGAGACTTTAACGTTGAAAAATCTTCAAATAAAAGTTACTCGATGAACTTTCCTCTTTAAAATAAGCTATTAACGAAGTTTGTAGCTTGAGAATATAGAGCTTGAAGTTATGAAATGTCAAGAAAAGACAAGTAGATTTCAACAAAACGTTATTAGCGCGACGTTGCCAATACGACGTTTTGTATGGAAACTCGACAGCATTAAAAATTATCTTTAAGGGTGATTTTTTTCATCACGTGACCTAGCTGTACCTATCATGTACTCCCCTATTCCCCGCTTCCAAAATTCGACTATCTGCGAACCACTGAAATACTCTTATCAGTAATCGACACATTTTACGATTTAGTCAAAACTCGACAACACCGAACGGGAAATTTGGCTACTTTCATTACTTCATCGACATGTTTTTCTCGCTTGTTGCCGGAACCAGTTGTCTACATCCGTCATAGTTTAATTATCACGATTAATCACGCTCGTCTACGGAAAATATTTCAGAATCACAGATCAATTCGGAGCATACGTTCGATCGGAGTTTGCGCAAAAAATTCGTTAAATTTTGGCACGTCGAGTGGCGTGTATTAGTAAACATGTAGATTTGTTTGGCTCGGTACATTGAAAACCTTATATACGTTATGGCTATAAGAACGTCTGTGTGTACCTTTCATGTTTCGAGAACGCCTTCCGCACCCCTGACACCGTCATGTGTTTAATTAATAGCTCTTCGCTATTATAAACCATGATGCGGTTTGTTCGCAGCGTGCATTGGCGAGTACGCTGAAACCGCGTTTAACCGAAATCGCGAATTCGCTTGATGCGAATTGATTGTATTTTTTGCTCTTTTCGACGACGCGCTTTTCATGAGGTTCGTGAAGGTGAACCGAGCTGTAAAATCGATGCGATGTTGAATTATTCACCGGTGTGCACAATGTACAGCGAAATAATTAACTCGCTTTGATCACGATATGCAGAAAAATACCGACGAAGGGACCACTTGAATTGTTCCCTTATTGAGTCTGGTTTATGTAAATGAATCAAGGTGCGGTGATTTAAATATGGCCATATATTTTCGTCCAAGTTTCGAGTTCGTAGTGGAATTAACCTCGACGTTTTCGTTCGTGATTTGCGACTCAATGGTATTTCGTCTTCAGCCTTTTATGATGTTTTCAAAAAAACATGTAAATTTTTCTACAAATAGGTTCGAAAAGCTTAAAGGGTTATTAAACTCTCTTTAAAAAAAAGAATAGCATCGACGAATTGGAATTTCGAGAAAATACCCTTCGAATCGGGGACAACTTCAGAAACAAATCCGCAGAGAGGAATTTATAGTTTTTGTTCATTTCTTACCCAAAAATCAACATCTACGAGTTTCACCCCGTACTTCGTTCCATCTAATTGCGAAATTTCTCTACATGTTTTTTTTCTTCATTTTACATCTATATTTTCGTAATTTGTCGATGTTTATTTTTTTCTGCCTTTAAATCTGTAGTTTTACGACCCGAAATAGCGATCGTAAATATATAACGTTTGGAAAAGCTCGATTTACATTTTTTTTTTGGTGTTCGTACTTATCATTGTGAAAGCTCCGAAACATCGTCGGCTTTGACAAACGAGAGTTTCCAAGTTTACGTCAATTTGTTTCGAGACATCGTGTCGCCGAGATATTCGAGATGTTCGTCGTTTACATGATTCTTAACGAGCGTAGAAATTCACCGATGATGAAATTTTATACTCGAGATGGTGCTTCAGATATACGTATCTTTGTTCTTTGAAATTAGTTGCTTTATGATGAGAAGCGTAGAATTTGAGGGATTGAGATTTAACGGTTTTTGGGGCTAGGGGTGAAAAGGGGAACTTTTTTACAGATTTTGTAACGAAAAAAAAAGTTTATTCATGAGTTTAGATTTTTTTTCTTTGATTTGCTTCAATTTGAGTATTTTATTTCAACATGTTCTGACTTGCTAAAGCAAAAGTTGTTATCAATAAAATTCTGATTTTTACAAATTTTTTCAATTTTGTTTTTTCTCATTTTTATTCAAATAAAATTCATTAAAGAGCCAGTTATTCATATATTTTTATTCTATTTTGCTGTAGTCTGAGAGTAACAGCATCAGGAACGTACTGAAGGTACTTCTTAGGAGGGGGGGGGGGGGTATAAAATTTGAATTAAAAACTTCAACAAATTCCAATTGAATTTTACTATTTACCCCCTTCTTGTGATTTTTTTCATATATTAAAATATGTACGCAAAACTGATTGATGTCATTTTTACAGCTTTTTAAAAATTCGTTCATAAAATATTTTTTTTAAATGTTGCAACAAATTTTTCACTTCAATTTTTTCCCCCGACATGAGTAATTTTTTTGTTTTGCAAAAATAAACACCTAAAATTGCCGTATTTTTTTCTTAATTTGGCAAAATATGTAAAGACATGTGAAAAAAAAAGGATAAAAAAAAAAATAAAATTTAAAAGAAACGAAACATGTAAAAATGTGCGTTTATATTATGGCTGTCAATATGAAAAAAATCGATTTATCGACTTGTGAAAATTCGATCGATTTGAGATGTAATCAATTAAATCGAGTCGATTAATCGACTCAATCGCTCGATTCGATTTGACCCAATTCATTCAAATTAATTTGATGGGCTCGAATCAACTAAAATCGATACGATAGATTCGATCCACTTGGCTCAGAATGACTAGAATCAATTTAAAATTGACCTAATTGATAAAACTTGAACATTAAAAAATTTGGGCTCTTCTTTTATTTTCAAATTTTACATTTTCACAATTTTCTAACCAAATATAATGAAATTTTTATTTTTTAATTGGTTTATTTATCAATTTGAATTATGTGGATTGGAATCAATTGGGGTCACATTTAAATCGATTCGAGTTGATCCAAGGGAAGTCGATGGAGTCTATAACATAACCTCAAATCTGCTGTTTTCCGCCTCGTTCGCCTTTGAATTCCATTAAACCTAAAATTCACAAGAAACCTGGCAATAACCGGTGCCATAGTGAATTTATTTCTAGATGTTAATATTCGATAAAAATTTCTCACAGTTACCGATAAAATTTCACGTGAAAACATTCCGTCCAAATACCAAGAATCGCGAAACATACGACACCGGTTAATTACACAAGTTCAATGCATTCGAATAAAAATTTTATCGTTAAGAAAACCGTCTATCGCCTTTTTCCTACAAAAAATTCCGCTACAACAATTAAATTACCTAAATGACCTTGTAACCGGTACATTATCACGGAATAATTTCACCGGTGTTGATTCGTTTACGTTTCGAATATCGAGATAAACCACAGAAAGCTAAATCCTTCCGTGAAACTCCATCTGAGAAGTTCCTCATTTGGCGCCGTTTTACTAAAAATCAATCTCTTTAATTATGTATACGAAACATTTTCAAGGATAATCTTCGGACGTTTATCGTTCCTGTAAATTTTATCATTTGGGGGAAAACGAAAACAATGGGAAAAACTACTCGAAGCCTTACGGAATATTTAAATAATTTAGCAATCGACTTGTTTGCAAATAGGACCAGAGAAAACCTGCGAACGCATCACTTCTTATTCGATGCTTTCAATTACGAGACTTGTGTGCGTGTGTAAAGTGTACGTAGACATAACATCAATTGAACGGTCATCGGTGTTCATTGTTTCGTGAAATATATTCAGTGTTTCTCATACACTAGATGCTTCGTGGAAACACGTGATTCTCAAATTTTTTCAATTGATAAGGGAATCTCGTGCTATCATTAACGGCGCCTTAGTACGGTTTTTATTATCGCGGTGGGAAATTCCGATACGCAAATCGACCAAACTGCACGAAGAGTCGTTTTAGTCACTGTTAAATTCTTTTTTACGACACGTCATAAGGATTCAAATCAAAGTTTAAACTTTTTTCAAAGAAAATAGCCATTCTGCTCAATATTATTTCAATATTTCCATAACAGGCTCCAAAACGAAGAAACCAAGTCTATCGATAAATTCGTTATCATCCCAAATATGAAAATGATTGGGACAATAACAAACGGTGACTTTTCCTAAAAAAGACCTTCTTTAATAACGTTAAATTACGTCAAAAGTGAATTCATCAACTATCTAGTCGTTTTAATCATTTCCCTAGATAAAAAAAATCCAATCGACCATTTCGGTTTCAAATTCAACAAATTCGCACGAATCGAAAACAATACGAAATATTTCGTAAAACGCGACATAAGCGATTTCCGAGAATTTTACAAGAAACAACGTTAATTCTTTTCACGTGTAAACATGTAACAAATCAGCCATTTTATACGGTGAAACGCAAAGAAACCCTTATTTTGCAGTTTTCACAATATAAATCTTCCATATCCTAAATCAAGTGAAATTATCAAGCTACGAGAGATAAACCACCTAAAAGGTGTAAACCCGACACCTATTATCGTAAAATTCAACTCCGTCGTCCATTCACCGATAATCCTCGAAAATAGGGCAACTGTCTTCTTTTTCTGATACACGCAACAAAATCTCTATGACATTTTTCGACGGTGGCGCACCTAGCGGCAGCCATCGATGCTGGAAAAAGTACGAAAACGCATCGGAAGCTTGACGAGAATTAATGGAGGCCAAAAATGGGTCAACAATCCTCTATCACATTGATCTCAAGCTCTATAACTGAATTGAAATTTTCGCCGGAAAATAATCGATAACGAAATTAGATAGAAAATTCATTTTTAAATAAAAAAGTAAATAAATCTTGTGACAAAACAGAGGGAAAAAATGTTATTGTTCGTTATAATTTTCGAAAACAAATAATCTTTTATTTAACGACTCTCGGCGTCATGGGCCTTTAGCGTCCAGGAAAAAATAAAATAACTGACAATTTAAATCAAAATACGACAAGAAAAAATACAAAAAACAGGATAAATTGAATTAGATGGTAAATTTTGGAAGCTCTCAGGAATCTGAGAACCTTAAGACATTTATGTTCGTTTCGTAACCACGAAATTCATGTATTTATTTGAAAATTAAATTCAAATTGAATAAATTCAACAAAATTACGAGCATAGAGCAAACACTCGAATAAGGTTAATAGATTAATTACGAGGTAAATTTGCATATTACGGAATCGATTATAGTACAATCTAACGTTTAAATTATCGAGTCTCCGAATCAAATTGCTCTCACGATTTTTCTATCATTTTTCAAACTCGAAATACATCTTTGCTTTTTTCATCTTTTTTTTTGATCCGATAGGAAATTTTTTTGTAATATGAATTCCTTTTATCGCATCATTTCGCGAATCTGTATATTTTTGCGTCATGAATTTCGAATTCTATCGTCTTCGGTTCGGTTCAACAAATTTATAATCGTTTGGTTATCTTCTTATTTCACGTTTTCCCATTTTAGTCTTCGAATGTTAAAGCATCTTGCGATCGATTGCACAAACTAAATAGACGAAGAGAAGATGACAAAAAAGTATTCGATCTGCCTTTTTTTATACCATAAATCAAATTCATAAAGGAGATTTTCTATTACAGTATTAAAAAGACATGAAATATTATTCTTTTGATTTTTTTTTTCTTCTGAAAACAAATTATATCCGTTTTTTGGATACGAAAAAAAGTAGGTTAAAAGTACGAGGCTTGAGAAACCACCAAAATGGCAAAATATTGATCTCTCTCTTATTACGCCGGCTTTTCGAAAGACCTGGCGGAACGGAGGAGAGAATTTTGAGGAAAATCGAAAGTTCTGGAATTACCGAGGTTGAACTTGAACATTCGTGTTTCAGGAGGGCGTTTTTCTTTCACTTCGAAGTCTCAAATGTATCAAAAAAAAGGCATTGTTCCATGGAGCTGTTGAAAGCGATTCACGATTGATTTTTATTTTACATATTATAAAAAAAAGTAATTTAAAATGTTTCTTTAGCCATTTTCTTCACTTTCCAAGGATCCATGCTACCATGACAAGATCACATGTCACTCCTGACCATGACACGTCACCATGACAATGAATAGTCACATATGATATACTAGTATGGTGCCATGAAAATTTTTCATTTTTCGTTGAACACGAATAGTATATGACGAGTAACACATTTTGAGAGGAAAAAATAATCACCTGACTTGTCATCAACTCATCACCACTCCTATCGCCATGACAGTGTCACGACAATGTTATTCAACATATCACAAAGACATTATTACACGTCACTTGCGACCATGACATTTGACCATTCCAATGGCGTTCTTCATAACAAGTCGTCACGAACGACATGTCAATCATAACCATGACACATCATCATGAAAATGACTTGTTATGGCATAGTATATCACTTATGATCATGATATGTCACCATAACAACGACGTGTCATTAACGAATTCGTATGATAACATATTAAGAATCACTCGTGAGCATGACACGCTGCCATGACAACGGTTTGTGTTATAGCGTGTATCACTTATAATCATGATATGTCACTATAAAATGAACATGACACGTCGCCTTGACAACGGCTACCATGAAAACCGCGTGACGCTTTTTCGCGACGATTTTCGATTTTGTGTGCCATAGCTAAGTCATGAAAACGTCAAAAAATTTCATACAAAAGTTATTCTCCGATGTTTTCTTCGTATTTTTACTCATCACAAAAATTTAGCTCGGGACAATTCTACTTCCTCAAATACACGATTTCCTCAAAAATCACTCAAATCCACATTCCAGCAATTTAAGCTGAAAAAAAAATCACGAGTATAATCAAGTGTTCAGAAATAAATCTCATTCCAAATGAGTTTCATTCTTTTATCGTATTAATTACTTTAGGCGATTAAGCAAGAAATACGTAATCATTTCGTGAACATAATTCGACACGTGATTTGAAGCTAGATTTGGCTAAATTAAAATGTATGGGGCTTTATCCAAGATGGCGGTTCTTATCAGTTTTATAGGTTCGGTAGTAAACAAACCAAAGATACGGAATATTCATCTTGAGGTGTTTTTCACGGAGCTTAGGATGACCTGAGGGGATAATTCCTGAAATAAAATTTATTTGAAATTAAATGAGGAACATTTTCTGTAACGAACATTTTTTCGTAACTTGTCAAATTTCGCGATAATTTCGCCAAATTGTCGGAATCGCCAAAAAAAACCTTAATTGGGGCGTTTTTCAGGGATCTGATTCTGAGGCAACCGAAGGGAAAATTTTTTGAAACAAATCTTCAATGAAAATAATGGAGAATATTTTTTTATCTTGACAATTTTTAAACTTCGTCGCAATTTGATTTTGAG
>QBDW01002361.1:0-29869 GCA_003261595.1 Maconellicoccus hirsutus
AAATTGCCATTCTGCGGCATTCACACGCGTTCAATTCCGGTCCACCGTCGTCTTTAAGAATCAGTTTTTCGAGCTTGCAAAAATCTGCTATATCATTGACGGTTACTTCTTGCAATGAACCTTCTTCCAAAATAAGTTCTCGTAATGGTGGTGGGGGATTTGAAAAGTACGGTAATCGTACCTGATTCGGATATTCGATGGATATCTTTTCTAAATTATAACACTCGCGAATATCAAATTCGTCTGCGTGGCCGCCGACATACGTCAGTGTTTTTAGACTAGAAGGCAGTTTCCATCCATTTTTAGCTGTGTGATTTCCTAAGAATTTGAAGTAAAATTCCGTTAAACGGTTTAGATTGAATAATTCTTTTTTTAGTAATTCCTTGGAAGCTGGGTCGTTTAGGCTATCAAGAAAATATAGGTCGTTGGCAATTGTTATAGACAAATTGTACAGCATTGTGAAACGATTGAATGTGTTGATGTTTTTGATGGTCAAAGTACCAATTGATCCATGCTGTATTTCGCCGTCAGGAGAATTAGCTACACTGATCACCAATTTCTTGAAAAATCAATACAAACGAATACGAAAAGTTGCGTAACCATGTATCTATTATACAATTGATTTGATTGTTGTATATTTGTAATTTTGTACTTACTTCTGTATCGATTGGAATATTATCTGGGAGGTATTGGTATTGTTGTGCTCCCCAGCAAATAGAAGTCTTTGTAGAATTCATTGCGGTATATTTGCATGTCATTATCGAATATTCCTGTGCCATGGTGATATAAACCGCGAAGTACCCTAAATAATGAGCCAGTTGTTACTATTTTGAAACAAGGAAATACGTAAATAAGAAAATTTAAAAAAATAACCTGACATTAAACATCTTAAGGCAAATTTCATGATTGAAAGATAGATAAATGCAAGTAATTTCATTGAAGATGAATGAAATCCTAAGTTTCAAGTCGACGGAGCTATCAAAAGAGCCAAATCAGTGTAGCCAAACATTTGGTTTTGATTTGACCAGGTGTAAGATGAGCACAGAGATTGGTTCAAATAAGGTTTAAATGTGTCCATTAAATGTAGTCTTTTCGCGTTGAGAGTATACCCACTCTAACCGCAAAGTTTCTCTTTGACGACCATGTATGTCTCGTTGTAAAATTGTTTACGATTTAAATTTTTTCAAATCATTGGTTGTTTGATTTGTTGGTGAAGTTATGCAATGAAGATTTTGATAACTTCTGTATTATGCGTGTTTGAATGGGTTTATCATATCAACTCAGAGTTCAACGAAAATTACCAATTTATGAGTATGAAGAAATGTTTGTTTTTGATGATAGGTGAATTTTGTTGAATTGATCGTGGAATGTTTGTAATTTGAAAAGAATACGAATTGTTCGATTGTTTTCTAGGAGTGACTTTGTTTTGTATAAACCAAAGTCAGGATGGACAATTTTTTAGATGTACAAAATTGTCAAATCGCACTGAAGTCGAAATCGAGTTTCTATGTGTAGCTAAACACGACGGGCCTCTTCTTATTCCCAGCACGGTTACATATGACACAGAGGTTAGCGTTTAATTCGAGAGAAAAATTTAATTATGGTTTCTCTCCTGCTCTTATGGCTAATTTTTTGTTGACAGAAATTATATATACATGCCAATACATCAAAAGGTACGTTGGCAATTGCGATAAAAGAGGTTTTCAATAATTACACGAAATTGAAAACGTTGCATTTATACACCAGCGTTCAATTTACAATTTTTAAAGTATTTCGTACACCACCAGAAAGTTTCAAAGCGTTGAAAAAACGACTTTTTGATTTACCCATGTTGCAAGAGTTCCTATGGAGTCATAAAGGTCAATCTGAGGAATATGACCGAAATTGGATTTTACCCAAGAGCGTAGTGTCGGTTATCCTTATTGATTCTGCGACTTGTGACTTGACCGGTTGTCCTTATTTGGAGGTATTGAATTGTACCAATTGTCAGTTGAAAAAGATGCCTCCATTGTATGATCCAGACCCGCCGCTGAACGCGTTGAACTTAGCTGGTAATCCGTTGAGCGAACTTACTGTGGCTGATGTTGCTCGTTTTTGTCTTTTAAAAGAACTGGTTCTGGATAAAAATGAATTTAGTTATTGCGAATGTAAAAGGATGGAGGAGTGGGTTAAAGAACTGAAGAAATCTGATGATTTTACGTTTAGAGGTAGTTTGCCGTGTCAGAACGATGGTAAATGATGGTATGTTTTTTACTTTGTTAATGAGTGTGAATTTAATCGAGTGATGTAAATTTTAGGCGGAGATTGTTCCAAATATACATTAGATGAAGCTACACGAATTAGAAGGGGTTGTCTGTGGGGATATTATTGGAAAACGTATCAACTATACGTATTTTTGTTAGCAGGTGTTGTCATACCATTATCGTTGTTTTGCTTAATACTTTGTATTCGACGTTTTGCAAAAAAAAAACACAGAAATGATAAACGATGACTTGTTTGGTGAAGACGATGATGATACGGATTTTGAAGATTATAATTATAATTACTACGAGTAATTGATTGAGAATCTTTAACCAAGGATTTAACAACGATATTGCTGTTGTGCACGAATAGATACGATCGATAAGACATTTTGAGTCGTAATTAAGGAACCGCTTCAAAGTTGAATTTGGTATCTGTACATTGGTTATTGGTATTATGAATTTGAATTTGGGATTTCATTGAAATTTTTTCAACATGTTTCGATGTTAAAAATGTTTTATTTTTATGTGGAAAGATCGACTGATTTTTTATGTTTGTACTTAGAAATATGTATCGTCTCAACCGCCAAATCTTAAATTAACAAATTTTCCATTTTTAAAATGTGTAAAGTAGTAAATATATGAAGTTTCAAATGGCAAAAACTCTTTGAAGCCTAATTATAATTTCATTCATTGGCTAATGAATCTTTTGTAGAATGTCCGAAAAACGTGAAGATGATAAGAATAAAAGGAGTTAACCAGAGATGGGTTCAAATAAAGTGAAAACTCATGTTCATTGGTTGTGCTCGTACACAAACGTAGTATATTATACCAAATTTCTCATCGTTTCAATAAGTTTCGCTAGTAATCAAAAGAAGTAATGAATAACGAATTTATAAATGTAAATTTGGTTACGCAACCCACTCAACACGAAGCTTTCATGAAGCTTCGTCTCCAATGCAACGAAAAAACAAGTGGCCATGTAAATTAAGACATGATTTGAATTTGTTGTTTTGAAGTGACAAGAAGATATTCATTTCCATACTTATCAACGTGAATACTTGTGTTTGCTTTAGAATTCTATCTATGTAACTAAAGGCAATAATAATTGAAAATGTCTGAATAATATGAAGGAATACTTATTTCTTATGATAGGTGAATACGTTAAATCAATAGTGAAATTATTCGCTACAGGTTTTTACGTGTTAATGTGGATTTGCTTTTTAGGACTTCGTTTGCTTCATAGAAATCAAGGTCAAGATTCATATTATTTTAGATGCGAACAATTAGGAAACAATACCGTAATTAATATCGAAGTTCGATGCATATCTAAATTCGACGGACCTTTAGCTATTCCTAGAACTTTTTCGTTTGATGTCGAGGTGAGTATTGAGAAAAATTAAATGTGTATAATTTTACGAAGGCGATCATTTTACAGAAACTATACGTTTATGGAAATTCATCAAAAGGTACGTTAGGAATTCCGATACATGATTTTTTCTATAACTACACTCGATTGAGAACACTCCACTTATATACTACCGTAAGGATTTATGCGCAGAAACAGCTTCAAGACCCACACAATGTTAAGATGTTGAAAAAACGATATTTCAAGTTTCCATCTTTAATAGAATTACTATGGAGTCATAATTCTCGTTCTTCAGAAATGGACAGCGGTTGGAGTTTATCAGAGAACATGTTATCGGTTACTCTACTAAATTCAGCTACTTGTGATTTAACCGAGTGCTCTAATTTAGAGATATTGAATTGTACTAATTGTAACTTAACGAAGATGCTGCCTTTGCACAACCCCGACCCGCCGCTTTCTGCGTTAAATTTGGCTAATAATCCGTTGAGTGAATTCACCGTTAATGACGTGGCTCGTTTTTGTCTTTTGAAAGAGTTGGTTTTGGATAAAAACGAATTCAACGATTGCGAATGTAAGAGGATAGAAGAATGGGTTAATGAATTGAAGAAATCTAATGATTTTACATTTGGGGGTAATTTGGCGTGTCAAAAAGCCAGTACGACGTTACATTAATCTTGTTTCTTGGATTAGTTCACATTCAGCATAGTATGATGTGCTGTTTTAGACGAAGATTGCTCCAAATACACATTGGATGAAGCAACGCGAATTAGAAGGAAATGCCTCTGGGCAAATTATTGGAAGAGATACCAGTTATACGTTATTCTGTTAGCATGTGTCGCAATACCATTGACGTTGTTATGTATTGTGCTTTGTATTCGAAGGTTATTCAGAAAGCCGAGTGGGGATGAGTACGATGATTATGGCGCCGAATACGACGATGATGACGATTATGATTTCAGTGATCGTGATAACTTTGATGAATATGATTGATTGTGGTTTTACGAAGACAAATGAAATTGTAGTGGTTATATCAAGGCCGAATAAACATGCGACTTGGCCTCTTCCAAGTCATCATAAAAATAGAACCTCGAATTTTATGGATTGATGGAATTAAATGTCATGGAATGGTATTCCAGACCGTCACTCCAGGAGATCTTGTGGTGGTAAAATGGTGAAATTGTGCGACTTTTGTGCAAAGAATCCACGCGATTTAATAACTTTGAACTGATTTGCTGCGTAATTAAAGGAAATTCTCCCTATCCAAAATCCTACGACGTTTTAGTTGTCACCTATCTACTTATGAATCTGTTCGTGGAGAAGTGGAGTCACGTTGAATACTACTGAAATTTTTTTTGTTTAACTATGCATTAGCAATCTTTTTTTTTAAATTCACTAATAAATTTTCAACATTTTTACAAAATATTGTTGGTTTTCTGAATGAATCACATTTTCTAGGCCAATATTTACGTTGTCAAATCGTCGAATCCTCAAATCTCGTCTCGTTCGTCGTTCTATATAAAATTGTTTACGATTTAAATTTTATCAAATCATTGGTTGTTTGATTTGTTGGTGAAGTTATGTAATGAAGATTTTGAATTTGTGTATAAGCGTGTTTGCATGGGTTTATCAACTCAGAGTTCAACGAAAATTAATATTTTATGATTATGAGGAAATGCTTATTTTTGATAATAGGTGAATTCTATTAAATTGTTCGTCAAATGTTTGTAAATTGAAAAATTAAAAATTTTTCGATTGTTTTTTAGGAGTGATTTTGTTTTGTATAAACCAAAGCCAGGATGCACAATTTTTTAGATGTACGAAATTGCCAAATCGCTCTGAAATTGAAGTCGAGTTTCAATGTGTAGCTAAACACAACGGGCCTCTTCTTATTCCTAGCACAGTTCCATTTGACGTAGAGGTTAGTGGCTCAATTCGAGGAAGAAATTTAATTATGGTTTCTGCTTTTATTGCTAACTCTCTGTCGACAGAAATTATATATTCATGCCAATACATCAAAAGGTTCGTTGGTAGTTGCGATAAAAGACGTTTTAAACAATTACACAAAATTGAAAACACTGCATTTATACACCTCCGTTCAATTTTCCATTTTTAAAGTATTTCGTATACCACCAGAAAGTTTCAAGGCGTTGAAAAAACGATTTTTCGATTTACCTATGTTGCAAGAGTTCCTGTGGAGTCATAAAGGTCAATCTGAGGAATATGACCGAAATTGGATTTTACCCAAGAGCGTAGTGTCGGTTACCCTTATTGATTCTGCGACTTGTGATTTAACCGGGTGCCCTTATTTGGAGATGTTGAATTGTACCAATTGTCAGTTGAAGAAAATGCTTCCGTTGTATGATCCAGACCCACCGCTGACCGCGTTGAACTTAGCTGGTAATCCGTTGAGCGAATTTACTGTGGCTGATGTTGCTCGTTTTTGTCTTTTAAAAGAGCTGGTTCTGGATAAAAATGAATTTAGTTACTGCGAATGTAAAAGGATGGAGGAGTGGGTTAAAGAATTAAAGAAATCTGGTGATTTTACGTTTGGAGGTAATTTGTCGTGCCAGAGTGATGGTAAGTGATGGTATGTTTTTCCTTTTGTTAATGAGTGTGAATTTAACCGAGTGATGTAAATTTTAGGCGGAGATTGTTCCAAATATACGTTAGATGAAGCTACACGAATTAAAAGGGGTTGTCTATGGGGATATTATTGGAAAACGTACCAGTTGTTGTTTTTGTTGTTGGCTAGTATTGCGATACCATTGTCGTTGTTATGCGTTGTACTTTGTTTTCGGCGTTTTAGGAGAAGAAGAATTGAAAAAGAGTACGATGATTATGACGACGAAGACTATTACGATAGTTATGATTTCGATAGTCATGATTTCGATAGTCATAATCACTACGATGATTATAACTAATTGTTTTTTCGATATAGTTCAACAATTGTGTTGACATCTCCAAATGTATGTATGGAATGAAGCAAGCAGTTGTGTTTTCTTTTGAACGGAAATACTTTTGTAATTTGTGTTCTCTTTTTTTGTCACGACACGTATTTATAACGTTATAATTTTAGAACATTTATTATTTTCTTGTTGATTTATACGAGTAGCTAAGTTGAGTTTTTCATTGGCAGTGGTTTTGGTATTAAAGATTGAAGTCGGTTTTGAATAAACGTTGAGGTGTTGGTACAAAGGTTGATATGATAATTGCTGCTAGTGCCTACCTACCTACCTACTTTTGTTTAAGAATATATGGCTGCGTAATGTCTCATTTAAAATTTCAATGAAAATAGAAATATTTTTTGTGATTATTTGTTTTTTTAATCGTGTCGTAATGTTTTTTTCATTTTTGATGAATGGAAAAATATATTAATTTTCACATTATGAAACATCATTTGTACATTATCATAAGTAAGTTCATGCTTACGTTATTTTTCAAATTTTCAATGTTGATTTGCACTTTTTTTCCATCATTTATAAAGGTTACATTACGCTTTATGTTAAATGGTCAGCGATTGAATGTACAGAATTCGAATGTAATCAAATTGACGAGCCTGTGGGAATAATCCGCGTGAGTTGTGTGATACCACCTGATACAGAGTCAAGCGAAATTCTGTTTCCCGACACTGTTCCAAAAAACGTTCAAGTAG
Organism: Maconellicoccus hirsutus; assembly: GCA_003261595.1. NCBI lineage: Eukaryota > Metazoa > Arthropoda > Insecta > Hemiptera > Pseudococcidae > Maconellicoccus > Maconellicoccus hirsutus. Next base: position 7,262 of record QBDW01002361.1, read on the forward strand.
GTAGAATAACAATCTTATGAATTTTCTTCGTAGTCAACTCTGTGTACTGGATGTAGTAATTTCGGAAGTTTGGTTTATTTTGCTTATTACGATGTTATAAGAATTATTCGTTCATTTTCTCTGTTTTCAGGAACTTGAGATATCTACGATTTTGACCGGCGTGTTTGAGCAGTTTAGCACTTCGTTGGTTGTAAACCGCATGGATATGTTTTCACGTTTCGATAAATTGACAAATTTGTCCATTATTTCGATGAGCGATTTACGTGTTGTGGATGATTTAAAATCGCCAAAAATGAAAGAACTTTTGAAGAATCAGTTGTTTGTTATACCAAATTTATTACATTTGAAAGTCAATTTTTTGAATGGCAATCGAGCAAGAAATGGTTGGATGTTGCCAACAGGACTGAAAACTCTTTCGATGAATAATACTCATTCTGAAGAATTCGATACTACCTCTTGCGTCAATTTACAGGAGCTGTATATTAGAAATGGTAGTTTAGTGAAGTTACCTCATTTTTCTTACCCTCTGCCACCCCTTGAAGTGCTTCGTTTGGAAATAAATACCCTGGAAAAGCTTACCGTTAATCATCTAGCTGAGTTATGCAAACTAAAATCGTTATATCTTCATATGATTGGTAATCCTTTCGGGGAGATTTGCGAAATTCAGAGGATTTTTTTATGGGTGAAAGATTTGGAGAAATCGGCCTTTGAAAGAGGTGCGATATTTCGAGGCGAAGTACGCAGCGAGACCTACAGCCTTAAGAATTCAGTAAGCATGAAGTATATCGAGATAAAGCTTGCTCGACGATGTTAAATAATTCGATTATTCTGTTGAAGCTTCGAATTGTACGAAATATACGTTCACGGAAGCCAGAACGAAGCGGAGGTTGTGCTTGTATCGCGATTCGGCGATTTTATCCGGCGCTCAGAAAGTGAAATATATCTTTTTATCGTGGATAATGATCAATTTGATCTTGGCATTGGGATCATGCGCATATATTTATGGTTTCAAGAAGCCTCTCAAATTGAGTAATTTGGATGTTTCGATCATATAACTGATTTGTGCTATTTCGAGGTAATTAAGTATTCTTTGTGGTGTATGTAATTAAGGCGGATCTCCCAAATCAGATGCAATAACAACCGAAAAAACAGACGTAACTTCAATTGAGAATAAATTAGAATCTACGACGACTCCCGCGGTAGAAGTTACCAAGTCATTTGAGACTACAGTGAAGAATAGGAAATCGATGATTGTTGTTAAATCAGAAACATAAGAAACACAGCTTGAGGTAGTTTTAAATTTAAGGAAATGGTGAGTTTGTGCGTGTCAATCATGAGAGGACGCTTTGAAATATTGGGGTATCTGTAGAAGCATGTCTTTGAAGTATGGGAATCACATATGTACCAATCAAAGTTAACCGGTATGGCTTCCTTGGTATATAATCCACTATGGATATTATAATTGTTATAGTTGAATTATGTATAAATATTTTTCTATTTATTTCTATTGTAAATAAAGCTCATTTGGCCAAAAGTTGAGAAACATGGATGAATTACATTTCCTGTGCTTCGTTTTTTATTCATGAAGATGCTCATTTCTGCCGAATATATAATTATAAAACAAACAAAAAACAAATATTTATTCAACAGGCTTAATTATATTACCAGAAAGAGTTTCTCTAATTTTTTCCTGATTTATCTGATATTCCGTAGTCGCTGGTAATGCGAAACACTCCACAAAATTATTAAATTACTCGTCCCAAAAAACTCTTTTGTGGAGCCAGTAAGCGAACCAAACACCAGCTGATATTATCGCCAATATAAATATCACCAAAAGGAAATAAAATAAATAACCCACCGACGAGGTGCGCCTCTCGATACAAGCTTTCCTTATTTTTTCAGCTTCTTCTAAGTTATTTTCCGGGCATTTGTCTGAAATGAAATAAATGTAATTAGCTGGTCTTCAAAGCTAAACTAGGCCTATTGTAAAACTCACCGGTATTTGCACACGATAGACTACCTTCGAATACGAAATCCCCCAATTTCTTCAATTTCTCTATCCATTTGTCTATATATTTACATTGACAAGGTTCTATTTTATGTTCCTTTATGACAAGTTCCTTGAGTAAGCAAAAGCGAGCTAAATCATTGACGGTGAATTGAGTTAAATCGTTGCGGCGTAGATTCAAAGCCACAAGAGGAGGGTCTGGATCGAAGAATTTTGGTAATTTGGATATTCCGCATTCGGTACAATTGAATATCTTCAAGTTGCTACATTGCGTCAAGTCGCATTGCAGTTGGCTTTTTACAAAGATCACCTTGGTCACGGTTTCGGGTAATTTGATGGATAGAGTTGTTTTGGTCATTTCCTCTGCAGAGCTGGCTTCGTTGTTCCAAATGAATTCAGTCAACGAATATAATTTCAGTTCTTCGATGGGTTGTTTATGTAATATGATTAGTTCGGTGTCGATTTTCAATATCAACGTCTTCAATTTGCTGAAACGTTTGAATGTATCTATGCTGTCTAACAAGAACGGTTGACGAACGTTTATTACGTTGATGGTGAGAGCCTAAACAGAATTTTGGAAATCGTGGTATTTTGTTAATTCGAAAGCATTGTCGTGTTTAAGGTGTTAATGGTGCAAAATTCGTACTAACCACGAGGTATGCTTCGTCGTTTATTTGATCCGGTAGCTTCAAGGCGCCTTTGGGAGATAGTGGCGAGCATATTGCGGTTTTACCACCATCCGCGGTGTCGTCGCCTGGAGCGCATACTAGTTTGTCGTGGCTCTGGCAGTTTGTTAGAGAGATGTATCCTGAGGTGATAATGGCTCGGTAATGAGTTTATATGGGATTCTTTATGGTGACGGTTATGAAGAGTAATGTCACGAACTTACCGAAAAATAATAAAAGGATATTTTTCATAATAGTATGTCCTATATTGATAGCTTGATTATTTGCTTCAGAGGAATAAGTTTTTGAATCAACTTTTTACGATGCGTTTGATAAGAAAAAAGTGGGAATTTCGTGTAAATTGATAATGTGCCTTGTCAGTAATATTTGGCAGTTGGCTTGAGAAGTTCTTGAGATGTGTAGAGAGGTGAGAGTAAAGAGCTGGAATGTGGCTCAAAGATGCTGAATCGTGCTGCATTGAAGACAGCTGGAGCATACTATGATGTCTTAGATTGATGTCCTGCAGAGACTGAAAATCAATACTTGGCAGAATTATTGCTTTGTGTGATGAAGGGATTTGTTATGGGACAAACGTGGAGGTATTTTTTTCAATACTAGAAAGCTTTCAACCTAAAGACATGACTGGAGAGGTGCTGAATCCCTATTTTTTGAAGCAGGTAGCCAAAAAAGTCAACTTCTTGAGGAGAAGTAGTCACTTGAAGCGCTTTCATAGCTTTTCGTTCAGGATCTTGCCAAATGGTGTTGGGTCGTACTATTGTTTTGAAAATTCTTTTTTCCCCAACTTGAGAAGTCGAGATTGCACTTTTATTGACCCCTAGATTTCGTTGACGTCACATGTTTACAAAAACAATGAATCATTTTTTCTGATAATATTCGACTGTTGATGTTTCCAATTTATGTTTACTTTATATGAGTTTTATCATCGGAGAAATGAAAATTTGTAATTTTAATGTAAAATAATCTACTATGAAGTATATCGTGTGGTTGATCTCGAGTAAGTCATCGCAATTGTAATTTTACTGCATTATTCAGCGTTTATAATCAGATGGTTAATTCAGGTTACTTTGTGTTTAACGTGAACCACGCCGAAGATCAATTTCGTTGTACTTCTGCAAAAAACGACGCGGTCACGTGTGTAAAATCTGTCAACGAGGTACCATCTGGTACGCCGGTCACGTTACCTGAGAAGATCGTGAATGAGAAAACCCTTCAGGTTGTTATGCATTGAAATGTCGTCTATGATAGAATTCTGCAATGAAGACATGTGGTTTTGTTTTTTCACGCAGTCGTTGACCATTGATACATCTGGGTTGGGTAGAGGATTAACGATCACGGGTGCAGATGTATTCAAGCGTTTCGCCAATTTGAAAGTATTGGAGTTCAAGGCCGAGAAAAGCCTGGAAGTGGATGAGAAATTGCGCGATACGTTGAAAACCACCGTGTTCAATTTGCCTACGTTGCGTGAATTCCATTGGTATAATACGCTGTCAGAGGTGGTCGGTGAAAGTACAATATTGATGTTACCGGAGACGGTGGAAAAAGTGGTGTTTAAAAAGGCCAATCCGCAATGTGACCTGAGTCGTTGTAAGAATTTGAAATCGTTGAATATCAGCGATTCCAGTATTAAAAAGTTACCTAAATTGTACGATCCTGATCCATGCCTCAATGAATTGGTTTTACAAAATAATCCTATTACCGAGTTCACCTTCATGGATTTGGCTCGTTTTTGTCGGCTGGAAAATGTTTACATCAATGAGATTTCCATTCCGGCATGCGAATGCAATAAAATCGATCGTTGGAAAGATGTGATGAAAGATGAAGGTGTCAAAGCAGATATTAGATCAACTTGCATTGGAAAGGATAGTAAGTTGGTGATTATGTTTCGATCAATTTCGTCGACCGACTGAATCTGCGATTTTTGTTTTAGAGGAGAACTGTTCCAATGCTACCATCGAAAATGGCTTGAAACTGAGGAAGGCTTGTGTCATGAGATGTGATAATTTTTGGTTGAAGTATTTTTGGCATTTTGTGATTGGAGGTTGTATTGTTGGATCGCTAATGTTATGTTGTATTTCTGGTTGGATATGGCATTTTATAGTTCGTAATAAAGATGATATATGATTTGTGTGGGTATTTAGTGATTGTAACCTTTGTATCATTGAATAATAAAAATCTGTGGAAGCTCCTGGGTGAGTTTCATCATTGGACATTTTGACTCTTCTAATGATAGTAGTAATGTTAATATGAGTTGATCAAAGTATGTATCAACATGTGACGTTGCAAGTTCCTAATGATACTCTTGAAGGGAATCAAAAAGCTGAGGAACCGAAGGTCATTATTATTCCTTTGTTTCAAAATTGATCCTTTCTCAAATTATCACTCTTTTCCTTTGTGTGTCTATGAGAAAATCCTAATCAGAAGTTCCCCTAAGTACAGAAAGTACGATCCTCTGTCTATAGAAGATCACAATTGTCAATTTTGAGGAAGATCAATTAATATCTGATCATTTCTCCCCATCCAAGTTTACTCTTTATTTTCCCAACTATTATTGCAGTACTTTTATGGTTACTCCCATTTCGCCTGTACCCGTATCACTTTTCAAGTAATATTTGGCCATCAATTTTCTAAAGAAATCGATCACCAACCCAAAATAAAGTTCGCTATCGAGTGATAGTGGAAATGATAATACGATGAAATATAGATCATGTATATTTTTGGGTAAGTCTTTTTAGACTATCTCCTCTTGAGCCTTTCTTACCGCTAATTCTATCGTCCAGGGCTGGAATTGGTTTGGATTAGTTTGGCTGTGGAATACACAGAATTTGGTTGCCACGAATATGAATGGCATAACGTTTGGTCTACTGATTGTTACGGAACTGGCGATTTCATAACACTTCCTAATTACATAACGAAGAAAACCAAGGTACTTGAGCGATAGGAGATGCCGCGACGTGGATATTTTTACCTGTAGCTTGGCTTTACCTTGTGCAGGAGTTGAAAATTTACGCGTATCACAAATCAGTGATGGCGATTAAAAGTTTAGATACTTTTAATCGTTTTATCTATTTGAAATCATTGAGCATACATTCGGGTAAAGGTTTATACATTGATGAAGCGTTGCTACAAAAAGAATCCATTGAAAATTTAAGCAAAAAGTTGTTCCATATACCGACGCTAGTAAGTTTGAAAATAGAATACGAAGAATTTAACGAGGCAAACCGGTCGTGGGTGTTGCCGCAACATCTGCGTGCGTTTTCGTTACATCATTCGATCTTCGAATTCGATATTCGCTCGTGTTCGAATTTAGAAACGTTGATTTTCGACGATAACAAGTTGTCTAAGATGCCATCTCTGCGGAATCCGCCGCCGCCATTGAAGACGTTGAAGTTTTCGTTGGAGAATTCTCTGGATGAATTCACGGTTAATGATATCGCCGGGTTTTGCCAACTGAAGAGGTTGCAATTCGAGTATTACGCTGATTACAATCATCGCAGTGTTTGCGAATGTCGAAGGTTGCAGAAGTGGGTTGATCATTTGGTTTCGTGGAGTGGAGACGTTAATAAGGAATTCGTCTCTGATGTGCATCTACACTGTCCTCATGATTATTGTAAGTTCCTTCATTCAATATTGGATCTGCTGAGAGGTCAAGGTGAAAGGTGATTTAATTCGTTTAGCGCCAGATTGCTCGAATTACACGCTGGACGAGGCAATTAATCAAAGGAATAAATGTATTTGGAATCATTCCGGTATTTTTCAAAATGTAGTTACCAGGAAGATACTTGCTGTTGTTTTTGCTATTGTCGTTCTCACTGTCATAGTTGCATGTGTAGTTCTTTATGTTGGGAGACATTCAGAACCAGGTAAGTTCCAGTTAGAGGTATTTCTGATGTTTTACTTTATTCAGGAGTGATTTTATTGTTTCAGCTGTCAAAGATGCGAGCTGAACTTATGGAGATATCGTGCTTGTACGATGGAGATTTTTACTTGTGTGATGTTTAAAATGAACGAATAAAGGTTTATATTGTTATAGTTTTATTTTGATGATTCATTTGTAGAAGATTCTGTCTCTGCGGATGTTCAAAGGTTAATGGAAATTAGTTGGTAATGTTGTTAGAACTCCCTGAAGCTGTGTCAGCAATTCTATGGCTTCTTGTGGAAGATTTTGGGTTCTATGGAATTGTGATATCTCATCTGAAACAATCACAATGCAATTTAAGTAATCAACGATTAAAAATTATGCACCTGGTGATACAAGAAATGGAAACAGACTTTTCAGGAAGGTATCAGTTCTGGAAGCGGATGGGTTGGATTTGTCTCATGTTGGGCTCGACTTCTTTTGTACTTCCTGTTTCATCCTTAACCTATCAACCTATGTCGTTGACTACGATTTATTTTTAAACAAGGACTGACCGTGCTCTCGTTTGTTCATACTTGTTCTTTCTAAAATGGTGACCATGTCCATTAACAATTGGATATTCTCCTTTGTCTCATGCGACGTCCTACTAAAGACTGATGTTCTCATATGAAATCCATCCACGTTTCCACATCAGTTGAACGTTTTATAAAGCAGTAATCCTAAAAAGATGACTACACCAAGTGAAACGAAGATGATAACGATCCATCCAAAGAATTTGAATATTTTGCTAAACTGACACGAGCTCCTAAGCTTTTTAGCTTCGTCTAAAATATAAGCTGAACAATTTTGATCTGAAATGAATGCATGATGTTCACTTGAGTGTATAATCGAACTGAATTTTTAACTCACCTCCGATATTCTCGCATTCCAACACACCACCAAAATATATCTCTTCGTTATCCTTCAAGTACCGTATCCAATAAAATAATCTGACGCATTCGCAGTACTTCATATTCGGTCGATTGAGTAAGAACAATTTTAAATGACAAAATGTAGCTATATCGTTGACAGTAAATCTATCCAAAGGATTATACGATAAATCTAATTTTATTATTGGAGGAGCACCATTCAATAGAGGAAGTTCGGTTAATTGATTACGGTGAAGCGTTAGCTCTCGTAATCTGGAACACTCTCTTAGGTCGAATTCGAACAAGCTGTTGAATAAACGGAAACTCAGTAGTGTTCCTGGTAACAACCATGATCGGTTTTTCTGATTGAAGTTGATGTATTCTAGTTCCAACATTTGTAATCCGGCCACGTTGAATAGTTGTTGTGTAATTTGGCTCCACGTGGTTGGTTTCAAGAGGTCTTTGGCGAAAGTGAAATCTCGATCGAGGTAGATGTACAGTTTTACCAAATGAGCAAATCGTGCAAATGTATTGGTAGCTTTTATGTGTAGAGTTCCTTTATTCGATGTTATGAATATTACCTGTGGAATTAAGGTTTAGGTTTTGATGTTTGTTGCAAGTTTGTGATGTAGTTTGATCAGCGTTGATTGATGTGATTTCTTATATATCACTTGATATTACTTCAATGTTTGATGGAATACTGCCAGGAAGCATCAAAGAAGAATTTAATGACGTCGAACAACTGCAAGTGAAGTATTCTGTGTTATCGAAGAATAGCAACGTAACGCAGTCAAAATATTGGTTTTTTGCAGATCCAATGGAAAAGAGGATCTGTCCTGTGTCAATCACAGATATCAACTAAGATGATGTCAAAGTATGTATACAAATTTGAGCTCACCTGCGAAGAGATATGCAATTGATTTCATCTCTTTGATACCTTTCTTGTTTGGGTCATCTATGTGGTGATCTTGGATTGGTTGATAACTGTAAAGTGCAATATGTGCATTCAAATAACAGATTCCGCGACCAGATTTAAAGTGATTTTCCGTATCATGGAAGAGATATTCAAAGAGTTACTGAGGTCACGAGGTCAAACAACTCTTTGTTGACATTTCTGCTGGTATTGCAAGTTTTATTGGCTACCGAATCCTTATCAAGTTACGAATCCAGAATGTGTTATCAATAATGAGAAAATACTGGAAAACTGTGACATAACACGAACACTCAACATCATTTATATCAAATCAGAAAATATTTTTCGTTGGGAAGCATGACGAGCTTTGTTGCATAATGTTAAACATTACAAAATGGGTTCCACGTAAGTGTTGCTGTTAATTTTTGCACGTCTTCGAATTGAATATGATTCTGTGGGTTTCAGATATCAATCAGCTATTGCAGAAATACGTTTCAAAAAGAAAATCCAAAGAAGGATTGTTGCTTTGAAGAGAACAAGATGTTTGAAAATGATATCGGAAGTTTATTGAAACAATGATATGTAGAAGAATATTCCTGCTTGCTTTTTTCTGTTCAAATAACATACCAAAACAATATGTGGTCATTGTTATCGGAGGTAGAATTATTGATATACTTTGCAGGCAGTAGGGATTGCGAATTTTGATTTTAGACAGTCAAGTCATAGAAGTTGATTTTTTCATCGGTAGTCGCGTCAAAAGAAGTGCTTAAAATTTAACGATTTGAATTATGAAGAAAACATTGATGGGAATAGTTGAAACATTCTGTGCCCAGATAATTGAAATTCTGAAGAGTTTTGAAAATAGCTGTAATATCACTTCAGGGATATGAAGCAGTGTGTGAGAGTGATAACTATCTCAGAAAAAGCTCCTGCCCCCTTCACGTCGTTCTCGTTCTTCTCACCCGTAGTTGATTTACTTTCATATGATTTGACGAACTGATTCGTTGATCTTTTTCAAGGTGTTTCTCCGTTTAATCCAAAGGAGAGTAAGAACTGTACCGTTGTGAAAACAAACGATGACAAAATGTACGCAAATTGTTTTCAAACTGGGGTTTTCCCTAATAATTTAGGAGATAATATTCAGGTACGTTTGTACATTCAACCGAAGCTCCGCTTTGATAATTGCATTTTACTTGCAGATTTTAAACTTAACATCGAGTACCATACATGAATTGAAAGTAAATGATTTCAAATCATTAAGTAATCTCGAAGAATTAGATATGAGCAAGATGGTATTTTTGGAGCATGCTCACGTCGATACATTGATGCCTTTGAGTCGCCTGAAAATACTCAACCTGTCGGGTACGCGTATCATGTCGCCGCCAATCAAGTTACCATCTGGTATTACTCATCTATACATCAATGAATTGCTGCCATACAATAGCTTGAGATTCGTTGATTTCTCTAATTTGGCGAAACTAGAAGTGCTCTCTCTGCGAGGTGGTGATTTGCAGAACTTCCCATTGTTAAATAAATCAGCTCCGTTGGTTTCTATCGATCTATCCGGAAATCCGATCGCTACCATGAAATACGACGATTTAGCGTATTTTTGTCGTCTAAAACAGTTTTCGTTGAAGAATATCTCCGAAGGAGAGCAATTCGACGAGAATTGCTGTGAGGTTAGGTTATGGCTGACTGAGTTTGATATCAAGTCGGATTTGAAATGCGGTACGATTTTGATTTTAATTTATTTGGCAAAAGTACTATTGCTTTGATTAATTCGTAGGGAAGGAATGTGAAGGGAAGTATTCGTTTAGTGAGAAATCTCTCGAAATACGTAACGAGTGTATGGAAAAATATACAACTGAGCAAACGCATGTTGAAGGAGTGGATATGATTTTGAATATTTGCATGGCGGTAGCATTGATTTTGGCCATTGGTTATTTAATTTTTAGGTATTACAGGTCTCACGCTGTAAGTAAGTATGTCTAGTTTAGGGACTTTGGTTTCTTGGTTTTCGATTTTACGCGTATATTTTTTAGGAGGACAAAGTGAAGATTCAGAGGTACCTAAGGATACTGAATTGGATATTAAAGAAGAATTAGAAGAAGAACAAGATGAAGAAGAAATCAAGTCTTGAATTGGCGACGTTTTGGCAAGCTTATGGTACTTGGTGGATCCATAAGGAGACTTCGAGATGTAGGAATGCGAATATACTTATTTGGTCTAAAGTGTCTGAAAAAGTTGCTCGATTGTCTGATAAGACGAGACAATCGCTGTTTTTTTGTAGTGTTGTGTAAGCTTTTGCGTATAAAAATATAATCATCGTTTTTAATGTTTATTTCCATTTGAGATTTTGCTACTGAAATTACAAGTTGAAAGCACGTGCTTTCATTTTGTTGTAATCGCTGATCAATGTTGCCAACCTAAGACATCTGTTCATGATTTCTCCGAAAGGTTTGCTGAAATTGATTAAGACATATTGATTGTGAAATAAAAACGCTTGTGCAAAAAAATAAAAACGAAAAAACCGCTACCACGTAAATGGACAAAGATGATGTTGGGGGCTGCTTCGTGTATCTTTTTTAGAGGCACTGCAGCATCGATCAAAATTTGTTTGAAATTCCCTTAAAATGCAAAAAATTGGCAAAATGTTAAAATTTTTTTGTTATTCAATATTTGCTCAAAATTGCGCTATAGTTGTATAGAAAATTTGCTTGGAACTGTACAAAAATTGCTAAAATGACGTTCAAGTTATTTTAGGTTGTTCAACAATTGTTTAAAAATGCAAAATGTTGGTTAAATAGTTCAAAATTGATCAAGATTTGTTTGAAATTCCCCCAAAACTGTCAAAATATTGCGAAAGTTGTATTATATTTGCTCAAAGTTGCACAAGAATTGTAGATAAAAATTAAATTAATGAAAAATTTGGTTAAAATTGCATAAAACTATCAAAATGTTGTTAAAATAGTTTAGAATTGATTAAAATTTGTTTAAAATAGCGCAAAATTGTCATAATGTTATTAAAATTGATTAATGTTGTGCAATTTTGAGCAAATAATGATCAGTTCGTAACTATTTTAACATTTTTAAAGTTCTTATGTGATTTTGAACAAGTATCGAACAACTTTGTGCAATTTTAGTAACATTTTGTCAATCTTGCACAATTTTATATTAATTTTGATTGATTCAAGGTTTCTTTAACAACATGGTGACTTATTTCTATAAGCATTTTAGGTAATTTGCGGTGCAATCTAGAATTTCAAGCTTGTCTTTGCTATCAGAGCGAGTCTAATTTCCATAAAGAATAAATCTTAAGAAAAAATTATCAGTGTTTCGTTTCATCTTGATGTATTGAGAAATGCTGCGAATATCATGTAAACACGTTGCATGACGTATTGATACATTATATAAAAAGAATTCATTATTAAGTATTTTAAAAAATCCATTTTTTTAAATGTATATTTTAAAACGTACAGCTTAAGTGACCGCGAGTACTTTGATTCATGTAATCATGTGAATGTGAGAAAAATTCGATTACTGAAAAACAAAGTTTTGCATCATTTTTCTTCATCATCACAGGTACGTGGGTCGTGAATCTGTCTAAATCAGCTTACTTTGGTTCGTGGATGACATGATGTAGGTTGATGTGAGGTGGAGCATCGCGATAATGAAAAGAGCTATGACGAATATATTCATTTTGGAAAATTGAAAATATTGGTAAATGATCAAATTACACGTGTGAAGTAACAGAAACCAAACATATTCAACTGACTCGACACAGACTTCGAATTTGAAACGAAAAAATCTCCAGCGTGTATTGAAACGTAAATGGGATGAAATTTATTGCAAGAATAAGCTATTTAACATTTAACTACTCATTTGATGCATGAATGGAACGTTTGTCGAAAATAATCTGCTACGATTGTCCAATGGTAGTAATTATGTACCAATGAAACAAACGAAATTCATCCATAAGTTACATTCAAATTTCATCATTTTGAACATGAATTTTTTCGAAAAATTGCGAAAAACTTGATGTTTCAAGTCATTTTGCGCGTTAATGGAGCATTCAGTCGGAAATTTACTACGTTTGCTCAATCATAGTAAATGTTGAATACCAACGAAACAAACAAAATTCCTCGTAAATTTATCCTCAAGTATCGCTGGTGATGTGCGTGGTACATATGAAAGAACCTTCGTGTGGACCCAACTCCATTTTCTTGATACGATTTTTATTATCGAGAATTTTCATATCCTAAAGGTTTTTTTCCTTCACTCAAACTCGTTAATTTCTTTAGATCTTGTCAGTTTTTTTTCTTCATCTTGTTTTTGCAATATCTGGACAATTTTCCAATGATCGGAATCGTACAATCTAAGATAAAGTTTTGAGAAAAACAAAGGAATTGAACTTGAACTTGGAATTTAATTATGATTGTGATGCTTTTGTAAAATACAAAAAACTAGAATACGTTTTTATGGCTGTACATAAAGTGAAAAAATGCAATTAAATAGTATTGCTGGTGTTATCACTTGGTTTTAGTAGCGCGATTATAAATTCCGATAAAAGGAATCGTACAGGAGAACAATAAATCTCTCTGAAGAATTTGCGTACGTAATTAATGACGTGTTGATTACGTGAGATTAATTTCGGGCGGCAATAAATCGTGTAGGTACTCGATGGATTATAAAAATTTAATCTTTCAATTAAAACGTGAATTTTCATACAAACTTGAAGCTAATAAATTGATGTAAAATTAATCCTTATCGATTTTGGTCATCAAACCAAAAAATCTTAATCAAGGATACAACGATTCCTCAATCTATTTCGCAGATCTTTCGCTTTAACAAAACCTATTGATAATTTCAATCAGTATCATTTCTCCGATGAATCAAAAACAAAAAACTTTCAACGTCGGAGAGACGCAATCGTTGATAAAAATGTTGATGCATAACTTGGGTTTGAAATATAAACAATCATTTTTTTCGACGTAAAATTGAATTTCACCCTTGGCAAATGACCAATCCAGACCTTTTATAATCATTCGTTCTTTTTTGTTCAAAACAAAGTGGTTGTCTAAAATCGTAAAATGTGCTAGTGTCACTTTGGCGTTGTACTCGACTCTCCAGTCGTCGGGGTTTTTCGGTCTGCAAATTCTACCACGAATGAAGAGTTCTATGATGCTAACTTGCGGTAGGTGGTCTAATTCTATGTTCGTACAGGTCTCCTCGTCTACGTGAATCCTCTGAAGTCGTGATTGCAAATAGTGATGTGGATTTGGGATAAAAAGCTTGTGTGGAAGTTTCAAGGCGGATTTACCATTTATGCGGTTTCTCGAAACGTCGGTGTTTGAAGTAATCCCACTAGAAGTGCTTTCGGCGCGAATAAATAAAAAGTGAAACATCCCGAAGATGAAATAAACTCGAGCGAGATTATTCATTTGGAAAAATGGCGTTCAAACTATTACAAATGAAGTTATTCTAATCACGTCTCAACGCGACACAAACTTCGGATGAATTATGAAAATTTTGCTTTCGTTGGAAACGAAAGCGAGAATTCGTTTGGATACGAAACAAAGGTGGTCGTAAAATTACGTGTTGTAATGTACTTCAAGTATTTCATTAATAAATTTATACTGAATAGGTTGCATAAGAAAACGATTAAATTTGTTAGATTAGTCGGTGCGCAGAATCTCACTGTGCGAATTCCTCGAGAATATTTCTGCCTTGGTGTCTCTTTCATGAAACTTCAAAGGCGAAATACAACAGTACTTAAGCAGAGTATCTAACATGTAGTAAAAGTTGTAAAAGTAGTGAAAAAGTAGTGATTTCAAAAATAGGTTATGAAAGTAGTGAAAAAGTGGTGCAAGAATAAAAAAAAACGAAATATTTTCGAAAAAATTACACAAAAATTGTTTATTTTTGAGGAATTATTTACAATTTTTCATGTATTGGCAGAGCTGATAGAATATGTGACGTCATATACTTCTTTTTCAATAAGCATACATACAGTGCGTTAATTTTTTTACAATTTAAACTTGATTTATTACTTGGCTGTCAAAGAAAAGTTTAGTTTTGGAGCGTTTTGTTTTTTAGAACACATGTTTACATATGTCCTGCGATTTGACTTATACTTGCGTTTTCTTTTGTTTATATGTCTGTTCCTTAAAATGAGTTTTAATAAATTTTCTGTTCTGATGTGGAAGAGTTTACATTTACGATGGTACCATTGGATCGCCACAGTATTGGAAATGCTGTTCCCTTTTTGTTTCATTTATTTAATGATTCTGAGGTTGAAAAAGCTGGAAGAGGAATATTCCGCAAATACTCGCAATAGAACAATGTTAAGGGATACCCAAAGTGGATCCGTCAACTTCTTTTTTTCAACTATGCGTCTGTTTTATGCTCCTTCCAATATCGCTACCGATGAATTCATGAAGAAAATGAACGATCTTTCTTCGTTCTCTAAATTTGGCACGTATTTGAATACTACCTTTCGTGAGTGAATATTTGATTATCACGCAATCTAATATGAACAGTTGGACGCATGTATTATGTACAATGTAATTGATGATTTGTTATTACATTGCAGTTTCGATCGATGCTTTAACCAATGAGACAGAGTTGGAACGTGCAATGTTTGACAGTGCGTCAGTAGCACCAAGTAAGTCGAGATGTGCTTTGCATAGGAAGCACATGTGCTACGAATACGACTTTAATGAAATTAAAATTCTAATGTTGCTTTTTTCAACATGTGTCGAAATAATTGTTCTGAATAGGTCTGGTGAACTCACAAATTGGTATTTTATTTCGCGATTTCGTGTCCAATAATTCATTGCCTGATAAACTAAAATACGTTTTGAGAAGCAGTAATGCATGGCACACCAACATGGATTTTGGTGTTCAAATGGCATTGAATAAAAATTTCATAAAACTGAAAACCAACAGTAGTATGTCCATTGATGAGGCAAGTAGCGTCGATAAATATTTTGACAAAATGGCCGAATTCACCAAAACAGTTGGTCATGTTTACGCAGCTCGAATTCGATAGTTTCCCGAGAAGATATGTTTACCAAAAGAGTTACAGGGAAAAAATTGAATATCTGATGATTTTCGGGGTCTTTATAACCATCGCAGTTTTCACGTCATCTTATCCTTTAATCAGGGATGTTATTGAAGAAAGAGAATACGGTGTCAAGGTTATTCAAGCATTTCCTTTCACAGTTTGATCAAATTATTCATTCGGTACGAATTAATCATTTGTTTAGGAATTGATGAAAATGACCGGTGTGCAGGAATTAACAATATGGTTGGCGTGGTTTGTACATGCGTCTGTAATTAATGTAATTTCATTCACTGTTTTTATATTCATTTTTGTGCTGATCTTTCCATCCGATTATTTTCCAATTCGTTTGATGTGGTTGTTCTCGGTGGTTTTTTCATTTGCCAATACTTCATTCTGTTTGACATTCTCGTCTATCTTTCATAACAGTTCGTATCTAGTAATGTTTTGCTATTGTGTAGAAGTAGATATCTTTAATTAACGATTTCAACTGAACGAAAGGAAGTCGTACAAATGTTAACTCGTGGTAGTTTGTTTCTCATATGATTGGAAAGGTAAGAGTGCTGGTTGACCACAATCTCACCTTTCCAAGTAAATAAAAGATTTCCATGGCTTCACTTTTACAATTAGATCTTCCTCAAGTTCGCTAGGATTAACCTCATGATGAAACTACCACATGCATTCGTTCACGTGTTACAGCAACGATCGCGTCCTCTTTTTTCATTTTGTGCTATTTAGCTATGGTTTTTGGAACTACATACATGCAAAAATACATTCCTCCCATCTTGATATGTCTCAATCCCGTGGGTTCTTTCTATATGGGTTATCAAGAAATGATTCAATTCGAAAAAAAAGGTTATACTTTTGGACTTTTTAAATTTCTTTTAATATGATAACGACGTGAAAAAGATGATGTAAGTTTTTTGTTTCAATAGAAATTCCCTACACTTACACCAACATGATGACGCCACAAATGGGGATCGAATCAGTATCATTACTTCTAGCCTTTTGTATGTTGTTGTTCGACATGCTGTTATATATCTTCCTGGCTTATTATATAATATCCATCAATCCTGGAAAATTCGGAGTTGCTGAATCGCCATTTTTCCTATTCGAGGTATTTAATCACTTTGGAAGTCGTTTGTTAAGAAATGTCATCAAGTGGTTTTATCGTGATCTTCAGAAACTGCGGTTCTGGAGGAGTACTCGAACGCATTACATTGAAAATCTGGATGGTAACTTGGATGAAAAATACTTTGAAAAGCCTCCCACACATTTGAAGGCAACCATCAAAATAAGAGATTTGCACAAACGCTACGAGTCCATGTACGCCATCAAAGGGGTCAACTTGGACTTTTATAAAGGTGAATCAACCGCTCTACTGGGACATAACGGTGCTGGGAAGACCACCCTGATGTCCATAATGACTGGTACGGTTATGAATCTTCACAGACTACATATTCGCAACGTTTGTCAACCTCGTTGCTTGAAATTATAGGATTGACTGAACCTAGTGCAGGAAGTGTGTACTACAATGATATAAATGTTCTCGAAGAGAAAGATCTGTTGAGGCAAAAAGTGGGAATGTGTCCACAGGAAAATCGAACATTTCCGTATTTATCAGTTATGCATCATTTGATATTTTTTGGAAAAGTACGTAACGTTTTGCTGTGAACAACGGACAAACGCGGATGTAGGATTTTTGAATGTTCGCCTGCGCATTTGTAGTTGAAAGGTGCTCCTTATGAAGAAGCCGAGAAAGAGGCGAAAAAATATTTATCCATGTTGGATATGACCCCTAACGCGGATTTGAGGGTTTCCAGTTTATCTGGTGGAATGAAAAGAAAATTGTGCCTAGGTATGGCGCTGATGGGGAAATCTGAGGTCTGTGGTTTTCTTTTAAATCGTTTTTAGTTTCTTATAGTTGCACAGTCTATTTCATCATTTTCCTTCCCTGTTGAACGTAGGTCCTCATACTAGATGAACCTTCTTCTGGTATGGATATAGAATCGAGACGAATGTTGTGGGACATTATATTGGTTGGTGAAATAAGTATTGGAGTTTTTTTTCATCAAAATGAATGCTGAATTCACGACGAGTAGCTTTGAAAGTGCATGGCCAGTTTGAAGACATGAGTTTCCATTCACTGTCCAACAAAACACTTTTCAAAGATACTTTGTTGGTTTCAGTGTCACCTTGTTGTGGCGTTGATATCCTAAAGTAAATAAATGGTGGTGTCCGCAGGAAATACGCAAAAGCCGCTCTATAATTTTCACTACTCATCACATGGATGAAGCAGAAGTATTGGGGGAACGGATAGCAATCATGCACCATGGAGTTGTTGTGTGTCACGGTTCACCAGCGTTTTTGAAAAATGCTTATGGTAGTTACGAAGTGACCGTGATGAATATCAGGATCCTCCAGACCTACTAATTTTTGTCTCGCTAGGAGCGGGATATAAATTGACCATCACGAAAGATAGTGGGGACACCGAAACCATTTCTCAATTGATTACTAGCACAATACCAGATGCTATGTTGGAGTCTAAGAAGCCCTCGGAATTTACATACCTGCTTCCCTTTAACGCGACGAAGAAATTTTCAGCGATGTTCAAAAAATTAGAACAACCTCAATTGGGTATTCGTCAAATGAGCGTTTCTGCTACTACGATGGAACACGTGTTCTTGAGGTATGTGCTTTAAACGACGAATCACCTGCAGGGTTGAAGTGTTGAAACAGAATCGACTTGTACTCGTTTCCAGAGCTGGTAACATTTCAACGTCGGCTCTACCTTCTTCAAAAAATGATATCCGAGGCGAATCTGTGAAAGGAAAGACACCTAGTAAGATATTTGTGCCTAAATGATTGTATAGTCCATTGATTCATATTCTCCTCTTCGCTTCGATATGTTTGAAGTTTCCTATCGTGAAGTGAGCGGTTTTGCACTAATTTTGCAGCAGATGTTGACGATTATGAAGAAAAAATACACGTACACTAAGCGTGATTTGTGGTCTATATTCGCAAAAGTAATCCATATTAGTTGTATCACTTATATGTTTTGCAGTGAGGTATCGATGTTATTATTCTTTGGGGGTAGATAATGGATTTGGCCTTTGTACAACTTTACAGATAATTTTTCCAACGTTGTTGCTGTTGTTGTTAATGAACAGTTTACTGGGTAATAATGATGTTGTTACTTTTTCCCGCGCTCCTCTGTCGTATGCGGAAGAAAACGTAGATTTGTATCCGGGATCTGTTGTAATGATTCGAAAAAATCGCGGTGATTCCGATTTCATTGGACATCTCCGAAGATATGTTGAAGAAAAAAAAGGTGTTGTTGTGGAAACGGAAAAACCTCTCGAAGACGGTGTGTCTTGTTCGAGCTGTATTTGTAACGTTGATACAAAGCCATGAATGTTTTTTTTTTGAAGTTTCCAGCATTACTTGATGTTGAGCTCCAGGATCGTAAAAATTTTAATGAATATTATGTATCGGCTTTTGATTTTGAAGCAACATCCCGGCGTATGATTAAGAATAAAGTTGTCAACATAACCGTTACCAAAATTCTTCATCATGATGGTATCAAAAATTCACTTGCGATCTGCTTGAATACATACTCAAATTTGGTGCTGAGAAATATTACTAAAAATAGTGACATCCAAATTGAAGCAACTTTACATCCTTTGGCATTCAACATAAGTGTAAGTGGTGGTGAGATTTCTTCTTTCTAGTAGCGTTGATGTTGAGAACGAAAGAGGTAATACTTTTTAAGAAAATAAAGCGCAGCATAATTACCTAGTCGATTCTCGTGATGCAACCTAAACTTGAAGAAACTTTCAGGAAAAAATGTGGTACGGGTCATGTGGACGTTTTGCATCGCTTAAATTCATCATATTATGGTATGTGGCGTTGGCATATTTAACAATAGATCTTTCGACGTATTTCCTGCCATTCGTAAGTATGGAACGTTTTGAGGGATTTTATCACGTACAGATGATGTCAAGAATTTCTCCAATATTCTACTGGTTATCTACTCTAATATACGATTTGGCGTTTTTCATCATTGTTGTGATTTTACGAATCTTGTTGTTTAAAATTTTCGACTACCAGGGTATTTTAACTTTTGATCACATGTTGGGTTAGTGTAGCGTCGTTTTTTAAAATTATTACGATTACGACAATTTTACCAGTACTTATTAAGTGACTTCCGATGATAATTATTGCAGGAGTTTACTTGGTGGCTGTGATGCTTTACGGGATTTGTGGATTACTAACGCTGTACATCTTCAGTTACTTTACCGCATCTAAGGAAGGATCAATTAGGATTTTTATTTTAGCGAGTTTGTTAAGTAAGCAAAGGCTAATCGCAGAACTTGATCATTTTTAGTTTGTTTCGTTGATGTTTGATATAAGGTCCAGTTCTGGGAGTATTGGAATGGGAAACATATGAAATGACGTCTTTTCATCAAAAGATTCAATATGCTATAGTCTATATTGTAACATTGTTGATACCATCCTGCAACTTCGGTGTTTTGGTATACAGAATGTTGAATACCACCATTCACAACATGTATTGCTGGGATTGTCATCCTGAAAGAAAAGGGGATTGCGAAGGTTGGGCATATAGCGTTCGTTTATTTATGCACTGCGCTTTATATAACTGGAATAATTTTTGGTTTTGCCGTAACAGCTGAGACGCCAAAATACTCGCATTTGGGATATGAACGTGAAAACCAAGATAGTCCAAATAATTTATTTTATGGGATGATTTTCTTGGAAGCTCAGGCATTTGCATTGTTCATTCTTTTGTGGTTATTAAATGTGGGAGCAATGGGTCGTAATCGTGAGAATTTGAAGAAGTCTATATATAAGAAAAAACTAGAAAGTGAGGCTGGTGATTTGGATGTCGAACAAGAGATGAACAAGGTTCGACATTATGTAGAAGATGAAACAAGTACTGTATTCCCAAATTTGACCATTACAAAGCTTTAATTGTTGATCTTGTGATTAATCACATTGAGGTTCATTTTTATAGAAATAAACCAAGTAGCTTTATTAGTTGACGGGCTACATAAAACCTTTATTCGTCGGCTGAAACGTTTCCCAGCTGTATCAAATGTTAGTTTTGTCGTTGACCACGGTCAGTGTTTTGGCTTACTCGGAGTAAACGGAGCTGGTAAAACGACTACGTTTAAAATGCTTACTGGAGAGATTGTGCCCTCTGCGGGTAAATCGTATATCGATGGTGAAAAGATGAGTGCAGACTCCAATGAGGTAAGTCAAAGAACACGCTGGATCTGTCAATCTCGTTATTTGCTAGGTAACTAAGTAGCGATGGTTTTTCGTAGTATTTCTCCAGAGCTGGATATTGCCCGCAAACTAATTCCTTCATTGAAAGGTTTACCGGCCGAGAGATGTTGAGATTGATCGTCTCTTTGCGCGGCGTAGTTCGCGACGATAGGGAGAAATTAATCGACGAGTGGATCTCGACCGTTGGTATGTTTATGAAATGCTTCGCAGTAGGAATTAATTAAAATTATCTCGTGATCTTCGGACCTTCGTGCAGGTCTGGAACAGTACCAAAATCAAAGATGTGGTAACTACAGTGGTGGAAATAAACGGAAATTATGCGCAGCGATGGCTCTAATCGGAGATCCTAAGGTTGTTTTTTTGGACGAGCCTACAAGCGGAGTAGATCCGATATCCAGACGCAGTCTGTATGATATAATGGCTCTGACAAAGGCCAGGGGACAAGCGGTTGTCTTAGCTTCGCACAGGTTTATTGCTTTGAGCATCCACGATCGTTGAACCAACGTTGATCGTTCACTTCATATTTGGGTACTGCTTGCAGCATGGATGAGTGTGAAGCATTATGCGATAGGATAACTATTATGGTGGGAGGAGTAATGAAATGTATCGGATCAGCACAACGTTTGAAGCAAGTTTATGCTCAAGGTTACTCGCTATTAATTAGAACCCATTATGTACCCGACTCTGTTGCTCGTATTGCTGCTTTAAAGCTTCATTTAGAGGAGATTTTCGGCACGGAGTATGTCATTTTGAAAGATGCTCATAAGGTAACCGATTTCATTAGATGTTGGAACTGGAAATGCGAATAAATACCATTTTGTGTTGTAGAGATCAATGTATTACCAAATAAAGGATATCAGTTTACAATGGTCGGTGTTGTTTGAAAATATGGAGAATATTAAATCAAAGTTTTCAGACCTCGTGGAAGATTACGTCCTCACTGATACCACATTAGAGGAAGTTTTCCTTGCTTTTGCAAAAGGAGAGTCGATTACAAACAAATAGTTTCAGTAATTTGTAGAAAAGATTTATTCTTGTTTGGTCTTTCTTACATTTATGAATGGAGAGTTCGAAATAAATGACTTGTATGATTTGTAAAAAAAAGTTTTATGTAGTTCTTATATAAGTTGACTTTAATTTTAAGCAAATATTAAACAACTTTGAACAATTTTAACAACATAACAACTGTCATTTTGTGCAGTTCTATTGAGACTGTCAAGAATCCTCCTTGTAAGTTCAATAATGAACCGCTAGGAGTCAGAAATTGAAATTCTGTATTTTAATTCGAAGATTGCTAGTAAATTTTAAAAATTTTGCAACCATAAGGTTAATTCGAAAATTTCGCAACCATAAGGGTATGATGTCTCATCGGTACCTCCTGGTTAGTTCCATCAATTACCACCAGATATCAGACACTTCGCTTGACGGTCCCAATAGTCTTTTCGCGTTGAGATTATAATGGGCATGTATGAGCCAAAAGATGGGACATGAAATCATAGTTTTCGATGCTGGAACGAGAGATTTGCTTTGAAAACCAAAATTGTAATTCAGAATTACCAGTTCTAGTGTTACAAACATTAATGTCATGTCCAATCTGTTAACTGATCAATGCTCATTTGTGATGACATGTCTGAAGTTCAAGCTGGAAAAAATTTTTCCTAGTAGGTAATATACATAGTCGCCAAACAGAAACTTCGCAGTTAGAGTGGGTATACTTTCAACGCGAAAAGACTATGTATACACTATACAAGGCTGCAGGCAGATTACCACGAACGTACTAACTATATCTGGATATTTCACCATAGGCGAACGGAGCGTGTCAAAATAGAAGTGTGAGGGGAACATTGGCTCCGCCCATGCAGGG
>QBDW01002362.1:0-18886 GCA_003261595.1 Maconellicoccus hirsutus
TAGTAAAATACTCATTTTTTCTTTTTTTTTTTTCAAGAAATGATAACGCTGCAGACAATAAATAAAAATTATAAAAAATTCGATAATAGTTTTGAATTTCTCTTTTTTCCCACTTTTTTCCCAAAATTTGACAAATTGTTGAAATTTCCCGCTTTTTCCCTTTTTCCCACGGGACTATTTTTCACCTCTGAATTTCCCACGATTTGGGAAATTTCCCACGATATCCCATCACTGAGCTATAGTAGCAGTGCACTATACTCAATGACATTGTCGTCAAGAAAGTTCACAGGGGAAAGGTGTGTTATCGGCGGTTTTGCTTTGCGCAATTTACTGCGCAGCGTGATACGTAACGAGATATACTAACACAATCACACACACAAACGTATTCTCCTTCACCTCAGTCACCCACAGTTTTCTATAGATAAAATCTCGGCTGCGCATAAATGGATGCGCGCCGGTAAGGATTTTATTGTTGACGAAAGGTAGATGGGACCCGCTGTGTATCCATATCATGTAACGCCAATGACTATAATAGCGTGAATGGAATTTGCTTTGCGCAGACGACAACAATTGTCATTTTTTCGCTATAAAATAGAGTTGAACGTTATTTTTTCGTTATACAATGGCGTAAAATAGCGAAAAGATGACGATTGACGATGTTTTGTAGCGAGAAGTCGTCTGCGCATCGCAAATTCCGTTCACGCTATTACAGCTTCTAATTCCATGACCTGAGCCCTCAGCTGAATTTGCGTTTTTTCGAGTAATATTCTGCTTCTCTAGAGAAAAATTTGTTTTTTTTTTTTTTGAAAAATGTTTAGCTGCTTGTAACTAAGTTTAAAATTAAGAAGCTTATTTGGCGGACTTGTCACTTTACTTCCAATTCCGGAGATAGCCGAGTGGCTAAGAAGGTGCCAAGCTTCAAGTGAGCAGCGTTCTATTCTCAGAGAATTCCAAAATTTTTTTCAATATTTCGGTTTCATATTTTACCTGTGGATTAACGCCATGTACTGCTACCAAGGCCAGAGGCATAACTAGGAGTAAAGATTAGATGGAAGAGAAGCGTTAGGAGGACCTGAGAAATTGGAAAAGAAGTTGAACAGAGGAAGGATCGTCACTGAGAATTTCTGGCACAGTTTTGGGAAGGTTGACGGCGGAACGGAAGGACTGGAAACGAGGACATTTAACATTATATTGTTTTAAAAAATTCCAAAATTTTGTTTACTGGATTTTTAAATTCCCTAGCAATTTCCAAAGCTCTCGCTAAATTGTTGACTATTTTTCCAATGAAATGCTGGTAAATTGCTGTAGAAAAATGGTCTCAAAATCATGCAACTTTTTGCTGGTATATTCGCTAGCTCGATTGTCCATCGGGTAAAGCGTTTTTCTATTCTTTCGTGAATTATGACTCATATAAACCTCGAATCGATGAATTACTTCGTAAAACACCCAACTCGATAAAATTAGCGTATAATCGAGCCAAACGACGGAACAAGATGGTAAAAATTTATTTAACGCTTCATTTTAATACGTGAAAAAGAAGCGGCTGAGTAAAACGAGATAAAAAACGAAAAGGGAATACGAAAACCGAAAGAGAACATAATATAGAAAAAAGAAGAAAAATTAATAGGGCGTAAAATAGGGGTTGAACCGGGTCACGTTAAAATAATAAAATAATATTCGTCTCTCGTTGGCATTTTTTCCCTTCGCTTTTGCATCATTTGAATCGAGTTCAACAGTTCGAAACGATTATAGCGCGCTTATAGTTACTCGTAGTATGTATAACGAAAGGAATATTTTATCAAGAGTCTATTTCCTCCTCTCTCGTTTCAAAATGTAAATGGCGTATATACGAGGTGAAATCGAAAAACGAAGAACTCCGAAAGACAATCGGAAAGAGAGAAAAAAAAACAGATTTTTCATCGCCGTGTTTATGTTTGGTTATTAAAATGCGTAAATTGAGACACGCGCTCGAAAACGCTCCCCTCGAAAGTTGACGGAAATGCAAAAACATCGGCACGTGCCACCGTACAACTTTTCAGTCACTTTATCGGTTATGAAAGTTATTACGAAGGCGGTACCGGCCAACAGTTGGTAATTAAGGCTAATACTTTAGTTTATTGGCGTCGATGTGTTTTTTTCCTCCTTTTATTCCTTTCAACCCTACATCGCCTCGGTGATTTCTACTCAGAAAGGGAAGACTTGGTGGCATCTCGTTGATGAACCTCGTACCGCAGCGAGATACGTCGTACTGCCTGTTGAAAATTTTTCGTAAAAATCAACTACTCCGGTGTACTTATTATCGACGTGATTAATTACTCGAGACGAGTGCTCTGGCGTGCTTTCTCAAATGTATTCATATTTCGCGCAGCCGTCGTGATTACTCGTTATAACTCTCTAGGGGTATAACCCGGCCAGCATCGACGACACTTCGTTCGTAATAATTCATTAGGTGTTTCTAAATTTAACCGTACTCGTACTTCAGTCGTATACGTATTAATGTAAACGTACAAAGGACCTAGTATAATACTCGTTACCCCGAGAAAATATTTAGCTAAATCCCTACACGCGTAGGTGGGCACACCTTTGACGGGGCTTAAACGATGTTATTATATATTACACCACGTTTCGCCTTCCCCTTCACCTCCACCTCAGCGGTGGCCATCTGCTAAGCACGCTTAAAATCTCGCTTCTTTTTAAACGATAAAGAATTAGATCTCAAAGTACTCATATTCACATAATATGAACAAATAACGAAACCATCATCGACGAATACAACAAACGCGATTTATAATTGATATTACAAGTTCGAGGTGATCTTGATCTAAATTAGAACATTTTCTCGTTGGACTTTATTAGAATCGCGAATGTCTTCAAAAATCCACAAACCACGATTCTAACATTTCCAAAGTCAAACTTCAAGGAAAAAATACGATGAATATTTAATCGAAAACGAACTTTTTTTTTTGGGGCGAAACACAACACCGAAGTTTTTCGTTACATGACTAACGGAGTTTTTTCTTGGCTTTTTTTTAGACCACGAATCGCCAGCGACATCTAATCATCGTGGTTCGAAGTTTTTAGGAAAATGTGACGTTTTTTTACACGCGGCGCTTCTTCTTTTCTGCGATCAGACGACCGGCGCAGAGCGCAGGGGAATTATGTACGCTTCGTTTCGTTTAAATACGCGAATTCGTTTGAATATTTTGTCGCTTAAATTATCGTTTTTATGAATTATTCTAAATCAGTGGATTTTTCCTATTGTATAAGGTGAGTGAACCGATTTTGGGATGATTTTTCGTCAAGTTTTCTCAAATGAAATTGATAGGTCGACAATGTGTACTTTTATGGCTGAATTTTCAATAAGACGAACTCAAAACTGAGATATGTAGATATTAATCCGAGCGATTTAAAAATTTTCGAATAATATTTTTCACGGTTTTCAGGGCTTTACGCTTCAAGATAAAAATCATTGGAAAGAATTTTCCAATGCCATAGCTCCCCTCCACTACCCTTGATCGTCACCACAAAAATCAGGTAGTGGGCAGTTAGACGTCAGATTTAAACTAGCGTTGGATTTTTGAAAAAAATATGTCAAAACCTCCTAAAAACCAAAATTTCAGCTGCCCAAGTTCGCTTTTTAATTTTTGGGTAATTTATTTTAAATCAAAAATTACGAAATTTCTATTCAAAATAAAATAGATACGTAAAAAAAGTTGAGTTAATTTAGAAAACCAGAGGAGTTCTCTTAATTCGTACCCGTCGAATCCGAATTCCTTTTCTTTAGAATTTTAAAACTCTTCAGAAACCGTTCTTATGAGATTGGTCAGCTCAAATTCATCAGTTCTTCAAAACGCTAATCAAATAAATTCCTCACTAGGTGACAGGCTTGGAATTCCCTCCTTCAAGATGGAATTTTTTTTAACAATTCTTTTTTCCGGTGAAACACGATTTGGTGAATTTTACACCGAATTTTTCCTTTTGTCATCGGATCCAAATATATTTGAGGGCAAGACAAATTCATGGCCCAATTCGTCGATTTTTAGGTTCTTGAGAGAAACCCCTCTGAATTAGTTTTCCAGTTTTTTTTTTCAATTTTTTCTGGAATATTTTTCAAAAATCAGCACTCGACTCGAAAAACGAGGAAAAAGTCACAAAATAGCTTTCATTCCGCTCATCTCAAAAATTCCAAAGAAGACTTAATAATGATTCAAACTTAGGGTTAGACTTTTCGCGAATAACCCTGTATAATTTACTAGTACAACCGATACGGCATTGCAGCCGCGGACACCGGAAACTGGCCCTTAAAGCATCGATTTCGCTCACCTGAAAGACTTCTACATTAACAACAAAATCATCACCGTAAAACCATACAAATCGACGCGTCACTTGGGCGGCCATCGTGTGCAACCGGTTTCACGAAATTTTTCAAATATTACGGTACATTCTAAAATTCTTACGGTATTATTTAAAAATCTTACGCTAATAATATTTTCAATCGTGTTCGCGACAATAGAAATGCTTCGAATTGTGATTCGCTGTCTGAATTCGATGAATTATGTAAAAAGTAAAAAAGGCAGAAAAAAATGGTGCAAGAGTATTATTAAAAAATATACGTATACTTGAAACAGTTCGTAAACAAAGGTAATCATACCGTCTATGATGGAATGCTCTCCATACAGCATTGAGAAGATGGAGAAAAAAAAATCATAAAAAACCGCAGACCCCCACTAATTCGTAGATCTATACTGGTTATTGGAAAATTGTTAGCATTTTAACGCGGCCATAACTACTTTCGAATGCTATACCACGGTGTTTTTATTTATTCATTATTTTATTCATTTATTTATTTCCTTTTTTTCTTCTTTTTGCGAAGCCTTTTTTCCCTTATGGTATTTCGTGCATCTGCTTTCGTAGCATATTAATACGAACAGGTAAGAATTGCTATGGCGCCCGGCGCTTTCAAGTCGTCTATGTCTGTACATCTTTGTGTGGTCCGAAAACGACAACAACAATAACGACTATAACGAAAAATGATAAACGTTTCTTACACAATGACGAGAATGGACTGAGACTACCGTTTGATTAATGGTTCCGCATCCTCTTTTGGCTTTTCTGGTTTTACATTTTTTGCCGTTTTTTAAGCAAATGACGCTAGCGCGCTAGTTTTTTCAGCGAGTCAAAACTGTTTGTTGCATTTTAATTAGAATCGACCACTTATAACCGATCTTCGATCTATGACTTTATTCATTTTACGTTGACTAGTTTTTTTTCTACGTTTTTTTTACCTCTTTCCGTTCGCTTGTACGTTTTTCTTTCTCATAATGTTTCTTCGAAATTATTTTCGGTGCACGAGTTCTGATTATTGATTATCGATTCAGGCACCGCTTTGACGAGATTATTAGTCCATCGGATATGATACGCGTGAATTTCTTAAACGCCTGTTTAATCTTCTATAATTGGTATTTTTTTCCTTTCTTTTTCCGAACACGTACTCATTTCTTCACACCGCTTATCTCGATACATATTTCCAAAAAAAGCTCGAATACTTGAAATAACATTACCGACGAATGGACCTGAAACATGCAGCGTCTTCATCAAGTCGCGAGGGAATCTCGAGTAATTCCAAGGTCTTTATTCAGCATCAGGAAAAGGACACTCGCGTGATCGAAAAATCGCCAAGGGAAACTTTTAATTACACATCACACATCGTTCGAATTCGCATCTCCAACACCCTTCGAAACACTTAGTCTCTCAAAATAAGAAACCAAAAAGGAAAAATTCTATTAAAAAAATAAACCAGGGGGAAAATACACTAAATTAAAAAACGTAAGAGAATAATAAAGATGAAACATAAATAATGGACGAAAAATACGTTAGCACGAGCTTCTTCATCTATAAATCAAGTAACGATCGATTTACAAATCTTCGGGGAAATTGGAAAAATTCAACTCGAATCGTCGAAAATAAAAAGGGAATATGAAAGAAACTTATCTAGCAAAGTTAAGCAATCGGCCGTCGCAAGCGGCACATGAGGAAGGTGAACAGAGAGCCAGAGGAAAAAAAAACGAAAAAAAAAAGGCAGAAAACGAAGAAGAAAAACGACAAACGATGAATATCACATTCGCAGCGTCGGTGAGCAGTCCCTGGTGAGACGCAGAATAAAGTCCGTGCCTGATTTTTCAGACTTTATGCACACTCTCAGTTTAGGTATGTCACTTCCTTTTTATTCTATTTTTTTTTCTCTCCGGTCGCTCATCCTTTCGTTCATATCTTATCGTAAGACGGAGAGCGTATACGAAAGAAACGTTCTCGCGTATTTGAGGTGGTGACGAAGGCGTGTATAGTAGGCGTTAATAAATTCATTTAATAACCTATACCCTTTTCGCCATGGTTCGCGTTTATGGAAAAAGAAGCACAGCGAAGCGAACTTGTTCCCTTGTAAAATAACGCGGAATGAGCTTCGCAATGGCGTAACCGCGTATAAGAGTCGTTTTGCCCTACTGCATCGCATAACGTATGTAGATTTATGTTTATTATATTTATTTTTCACTGCTTGCCACTTCAGACTTGCACAAGACTCGTGGTATGACGTGTGTTGTACTTTTATCGGGGGGTGAATCGAACGATTTCATCGACTAGTGATACTTCTTGATTTTATGGCCTCTGATAAAGCATTTAAAGGCAGAAAAAAAATAAAAAATTTTCAACAACGCGACGCTTTGAATCTGAAAAGAATTCATCTCATCGGAACGTCCGATGATTTTCAAATAATTTCAGAACTCCTCGAGTTCTCAAAATCTGCGTATAGTCGGGGAATCCGCGTAGAAGGGAACGGCAACCCCCCCACGACCGATTTGATGGGACTTTTTTTTTGAGGAGGTAGTCCTAGGGAACATAATAAAGTGAAAATCAAAAAAGTAAAGTGTGGACAACTTACAAAATCGCGACATCTTTGATTGACAGGTGAGCGATATTTCATAATGTGGCTTTTAGGGGGTGAAAAAGTGGGTATACGAAAAAATTGATAATAACTAAAAATGTTCCTTATAAAATTTCCAACATATTAAGTTATTAACATTATTCACGTAGAATGTAACGTTGACGAGAAAAACGCGAGTAAACTTTACCATATGTTTGCTCCATTCAAAAAGATCGCCATTTTGTAAGTTGCCCCCACTTTATTTTTTTAATTTTCACTTTAATATGTTCCCTAGAACTCCCTCTTCGAAAAAAAAACAAGTTCCGTCAAATCGGCAGGAGGGTGCCTTTTCCTTCTATGCGGGCTCCCCGACTAATAGGCCCTTGAACAAAAAAAATATTCTTAAAGTTCCTACTTCTGATCACAGACAGGTTTACACTAAAGAAATCTATAATTTAACGCAACTCTACTTCGTTCAATGTTTCTTAAATCGTTACAAACAGAGAAGACCGAAAAACAAATTTTCAATAGTAAAAGGTGATTTTTCAGTTTTTGGCAAAGTTTCAAAGTTTTAAAAACAATTACTTTCTGGAGCAAAAAGTTGCGAAGAAATTTTCCAATAAATATTTTCGTTTTTTCAAACTTACGTACAGTAAAAGAAATTCAGAGAGGTCAAAATTTCAAGCCCTCAGCATCATAACTAAATTTTGATTAATTTTGGAAGAAATTTATTTTTCGTATTACTTCAAGAAATCAAAAAACTCCCGATGTTTTTGAAAAATTTCACATATTTTCGAAGAATTTTAGTGTTGACATCTGAGGCAAACGTATACATTTGAAATTCTGCGGGGGGGGGGGAGTTCATGAAACTTCCAACCAAAATGTATTTTCATATCTTCACAGATTTCAAAAATTAGATAAAATTTAGATAGCAAAACTAGTCACCTGAAATTTCTTACAAATCGAAGCATCTGCGCTCACGCATTTCTTCACCCCTCACCACCATTTGCCCATCATGGCGTAAAAATCGCAACAATGTATTGTACGCAGAACCCAGAACGCAAACAAATACGAATACGTAATTATGACGATAGTCTAACGAACGATACCACGAGAATGGGAAAAAAAAGTCGCAAAGTCGCAATAATAAATCGACGTTATTGAATGAGATTGGAAATAAAGCGTGGCGGCGGCAGGGACACGGGCACGGTCGAATACTGATACTGCGGGTGGCCCGTGTGTCCCCCTATTTTAATATCTTCTTTCGAAAAACTTGTTTGTTTCGTAATTGCGAGAATGAGAGAGCGAGAGAAAGAGCCGGACGGAGGAAGGAAAACTGGAGTTTTGTTTTATTGCGAATTTAACAAATTGGATCGCCGGCGAGTTTCGTCAATATTACGAGAAACGACTCTTCGTTGCGTCCCCGCCGCCGTCGCCCCGAATCAAGCAACCATCGTTTTTCGTTTTCCCCGAGATGTCGCAAAGTTAATCGTTTGCCAAATCCGGTGACAGATAAATGAATTTGAAAGTTACACGCGAATTTAACCCCGCTCCAGACGCTCGTTCGTCGATAGAATTTAATATTGGGCGACGGTATAAAGCCATCGATAATAATATTACCTGTCAAACTGTCCGCCCCCTTCTCTTACCCCTCCTTTTATCGTTGCGTCTCGTTAATATATGTTGTGTTTTTGTTTTCCTTTATCATTTTCTTCTCTTATATACCATACTACGTATATTGGTTTTTGTCAAAGGACATTAAACGAGAAAACAAACGACAACAAAAACAAATCCAACGATATAGCCGACCTATACCTACCTATTCTACCTATTTATATATTGTACGCGTATAAAATTGTATTTCTTCCTCTTTTCTTTTTTTTTTTTTTCATAAAAAGCGCAAAAACGAATTTAAAACCTTCAAGAAAAAGGGTTTATTAAACGATAACTAGAAATTTAATCTCGTTTCTTCATTAGCATTTTTATTGCGAATCGACCTCGCGCACAGACTTTACTCGTTTTTATAACAAAATAACAACCATTTCAGCTTATTTGTTGAAAGAGAAAATTTTTACAACGTCGATATTAACTTCGCAGCTCTTCGGACGGCGTCGATCGTTTCGAAAATTCAACCGTGCAAAAAACGCCGTTCGACTTTATGCATTATTTTTATATTCGACGCAACTTTCGTAACAATATACGAGCAAGGTATCCGCATAAAACCTTAATCCAATCTCGAGTCATCTTCTCCGTTTATAATCACAAGCTACACGGTATTTCATCGCCGAATAATAATTTCGGATTACATCGAAATAATCGACACGATTTAGCTCGAGAGTCGACAAAGCATAACAGATCGATCAAAACGGAAAAAGTACAATAAATTCGCAAAAATAAGAACTCGACGAGAGTCGAAACGCGCCGGGGGAAAAAAGGTCACAAAAAGGGGCAGAAGGGTTCATTTTAACGCTTCGAGGCTTATCATAACAAAGTATTAAGAAACAGCTACTTTCCGTTTTCATTTTAGCTTTTAGCGACAAATCATCCCAAGTACGAAGAGCAGCTGTTTTTTTCAATTTAATCTAAGCTTAATTTACATTCTGAAACTAATCGAATTTTTCCGCACACCCTTTCGTTATTTTTTAATGATAATTGATTGAATTTATTAATTGACGCGGGCTAAGAATCGAATCGACCGGACGCTCGAGGCTACTTCACGTAGGCGCGACAATTTCGCGACGCGACTCATCTGCGACGACGCACAATGCTCCGAAACGGCAAAAAAAAACGTGATTTAAGGCTGTATGATTACATTTTTTTACTGTCATTTTTGAGGTCGCTGAGGGCGAATCTGGGGTCGTTTTTTATTTTGGTGTGGGGGTAAATCAAGGAGAGGGGAGGAGGTAAATTTGAAAATTATAGATTTCAACGTGTGATATGTCAAAATGTATGTTTTTGAGGTCGCTGAATTCAAATCCGAAGGTATTTTGCATTTTGGAGAGGAGGATATATCAGAAAACAGGAAAGAAAGCCAAAAAATCCAAAAAATTTTAAGTTTTGCTCAAGTCAAAAAATCTGTTTTTATGATCGAGAAACACAGATTTGAAGTCAATTTTTATTTTGGAGAATGGAACATCTTCGTTGAAAGTGTTAATTTAAATATGGCCGAATTTGACTAGCAATAGATCAATTTATATGCGTATGAATTTTCAACAAAAAAAAATCGTTTATCGCAAGTGGTCGCAAAAATTGCAGTGTCCCAGTTTCAAGACAACTATGGGGTAATTTTGGTCCATGAACAAACTTGGGCTTGGGTCCTATTTCTTCTATTCTTTTAAAAAAATTTATTTTATGAAAAAAACAGTCATTTTGAAAAAATGAAAAAAAAATACTAACGTTATCCAGAAAAAAAAACAACTACATCGCGTGAAAGTATTCACTTTGAGGTACAAAAACCACTATTGAAACATAAAAATACACAAATATGTTACAATTATCATTACAATCAAAAATTGACGTATTTTTTGCAACATTATCAGGAAAATGCATATTGCTGCTTTGCGGGTGGGAGGCGGGCGCAGGGGTGAAATAAATGGTTATAAAAATCTTTTTAATCGATACTTAGACTGTCTATTGTCATCCTCCAATATCATGTAAAATTTCCGTCGACCATTATTTTTTCGCTTAAATCACATTTTTGAGCGGTTTTGAACCACCGTGCGACGTAAAAGGCATTTCCGTCGTCGTTATGATTTCTACTCCGTATAAATAATTTCTACGCGATAAAAAAATGTTAAAAACAACGTACCGTGGTCCAAATCGTAGATTGTTTTCCTTTTTTTCCTCTTCTTTCTTCTCACTACGGCATTTACGAGTGTCATGAGAGGAGTACGTCGTCAACTGCGTCTAGCTGTGTAGTGTGTACACCAACACGAGTATAGATCATTATTTCGTAATAGGTATAGCTGATCAAATAATAGAAACGTTTGACCGGTCAAGCGTTATACATTTTCCCTCGAGAGTCCGTACCTTACAATAAAGTAACGAGTTTTTGCAAACCTAAGGGCACCGGAACTTTGATTAATCTTTACCGAAATGGATAGCATCGCGTACAGAATAGACGTCAGTCAAGTGGTCGTCGGCTTGTCGTTATGTATTTAAATTTACCGGCAATATAGTTTGAAAATTAATCGACGCGACGACGTGGACATTCGGGCTGAATGACAAATAAACAGAAAGATCCGATTATTTCTTTCAAAGTACCTCGATTCGTTTACCGTGCTGCCGCGATGGTAGCAGAGCAACGCGCCAATTACCTCCAGCGTCATTCGAATAGGTATAACTTTTGAGCGTAAATTTTCCACATTTAGCTATCAAAAACCAAGATCGAAGTGTAACGATGAAATTCTAACAGCTCCGCTACCATTACACGTTTTAAATAAAAAGTTTCCTATAACGAGGCGGGGATTACGTAGATAATGCAGACATTAATGTCATCGCGCCTCTAACTCATCCGCCCTCAAATTAGCTCAACTTTATTCTACGTTTCAATTTAAACACTCGACAATATTTCGGATACATTTCGTCAAAATGTAAAGTACCGTATCCGAAAAAAAAAATTATGAAAAAAAAAAAGGAGAGAAAGGCTCGAAAAAAAAGACGTTTTATTTATTAGTTTTATTCGGCGCTATTATTCCACCCCTTCGATTGTCACTTAACTAAATAATATAAACAGGTTAAAGGGTAGCTGTGCAGTTATAATATCCCGAGAGGTTTTTATTCGTCGTATTTCATTATTTTCTTCTGCTCCCTGTATATATACGAAGTTATTTCTTATCGACTATGGCGAGCACCAAGACGGCGCGGCGTAGGGACATGGGACAACGGAGACGCGAAAATCGTTTTTAAAAGTACAACTTATACACGAGAATAGTGTCAAATAATCGAGTCAATTCCGGATGGAAAAAATATGCGTAGATTGGCGGATCGAGGTCAGCCACCCCTTATCTCGTGCGAGCGTTTTTCGACACAGTGCCACGCTATTGTATCGGGCGCGTTACAAGTACTGTATATACTACATACAGTGTATGGTATCCGATTGGGGAAAGGGAAAAAGGCGAATTATACAGTGTGTTATACGATTCAAAGTCGCGTTACTGACATATTATGTATATCACATTATTATACTTTATAGCACCCTTGTACGGACACGAGTAATATAAGTACACTTGGTCGAGGGGAATTAATCATCGTACTCGTCTCGTATACACATACTATATGCTACATAAATCGTATACGAGACGGAAACACCGTGTATATGCGCTACGAGGCCGAGGCAGCTACCATATCGACGCCGCCGTAACGTATTTAGTAATTTGTTGACACTGCGTGTATCTTTTATCATCGAAATTATAATGCTTCTGTTGCACGAGTGACATATTACACACGGACATACTCGATAAATGTATTTACATTTCGCCGACAACAGTTTAGTATTTATGGGGTAGCAATTCCTCTCTTCGAGTGCAATAATCGGAATAACATATGCTTAGGTATTTTGGATTTCCATCACTGGCCATGATT
This sequence comes from Maconellicoccus hirsutus, assembly GCA_003261595.1. Classification (NCBI taxonomy): domain Eukaryota; kingdom Metazoa; phylum Arthropoda; class Insecta; order Hemiptera; family Pseudococcidae; genus Maconellicoccus; species Maconellicoccus hirsutus. Next base: position 12,503 of record QBDW01002362.1, read on the forward strand.
CGGTCGCAGAAGGTTTTCCTACATTCCAGATGACAAAAAGGTCCAAGACATCGATGGCACTACGCTCTGTAACACTTCACGACGACACCCTCATACAATCAGGAATACACGCAAGCGCCATCAATCTCGGTTCTGGCACCCGGATCGATAAATACAAAGATCAAATCATCTTATATCGCGATAACATCCAAAAAAAGTAAACCAATAACGCAATAAACCACATAAAACAACGCCGCCAATCAAAGAACCAAGTTGTCCATATTTCCAACGCAGCGGTTACATACGGTATTTGCCAAACCAGATAGGACTTGAGTCTAGCCGGACCCCCACATCCGCAAGATGTTTGGTATTTACCAAACCAGATAGGACTTGAGTCTAGCCGGACCCCCACATTCGCAAGATGTTTTTTTACAAGTCCCGTTCGGGTATGTTCGGCTACGTTCGAAAACATTATGAGTAGACGTTTTAAACTGCGTTACAAAATAGTGTATTTGATAATGGTGATTATTGCGATTGATAATAAATAAAAAAATGAGTATTTATTAATTAAATTTCATTTCAATATAATTTGAATTGCTAACAACCAAAAGGTGTCAAGTGCCAAAATGCAACTTTTCAGGAGAAGCAAAAAACTAAATTTACTAAAACTAAAAATTTGTCAGACACGTCGTTTAGGCCGGTATTAGAGGATCATTTGAGACAATTTTTAGGATAGGTCCGATTAAAAAATATTTCAGCGTTCTGGAGATGTGGCTCATCATAAATAGTGGACTTGACACCTTTTAGCGATTAACGAGAACAGGGGTAATAACGGCCGATAATGGAGAATGACTTAGTACATCAGGAAGGTAGATGACTTCAGTTTAATACCCACTTAGAAGTTTTTGGAAATATTGTTTCAAAAAACTGCAAAACTGGTTTTGAGTATAAAAAATCAACGTTTTCCAATTTGATTTATTTTTCAAGAAAAATACAAATTTTTACGAAAAATTTTCAAAAATAGTCATTATTTTAAAAAAAATGATAAACAGTCTCCAACAAAGTCATTATTTTAAAAGAAAATTGATAAACAGTTTCGAAAACAGCGATTATTTTAAAAAAAAAACATTGAATCAGTGAAGAAATCGCATATGCGGAGCATGCGCGGAGCGGCGTGGACTTGATACCTTTTAATTCTTAAGCTCGCATAACGCTATGTTCCAGGCACCGGACTAGAAATCTGATGACGTCATCAGATACGCAGTATATCAATGCTCCGATATCCGTCAAAAAGTCAAAATGGCCAATTTGGCACTTAACGACCGGATCGGGAGCACACCGGAGTTAACAGATTTTTATCATAACAATGACGTCATTACTTCATCAGCAAAGGATTTTTTTACATCTTTTTCATTTCTATTTTTATTAAAATCATTTTCAATTATTTTTCGTTTTTCCTTGCAAAGTTTATTCTGTTTATCTAGTTTATTATTTTTTTTTAATTTTCAGTAAAAACAAACAAAGATACAACTTAATTTCATTTTATTGCAATTTAATGAAATGACGTCTTATCGATATTAATGTTCATGATCAAAGTTTTGATGGACTACCAATACATTTGATTTTTTATTCTGAAAGGCATTTGTAATGGCCTCTTTCTCGGCATTTTTTGATGGCGAACTAAATTCTTTTTAAAAGAATATGTATTTGAACACTTTTCGCAAATAAAACTCATAATGTATATTTTGATGAATTCAGATTACATTTTTCGGTAAAAAACGTGACAATAACCTAATTAATAAAACAATTCGCAGCATTAATTTCAATTTTCACATATTTATGGCGGAATCAAAATATGTTGTGTTCACTTCATTCAATAAGACAATTTGATAATGATATGATAACACATAATTAATGACGTCATTATCATGATAAAAATCTGTTGGCTCCAGTGTGCTCCCGATCCGGTCGTGGCACTTAACACCTTTTGGTTGTTAACGATTCATCTATAAAGCTAACAAGAGAACCTCTCAAGGTATCCGGCTCAGACTTGAACGAGAGTTGGATTTTTGGTAAGAGCATGTGAAAAAAAACCCAAAACCAAAATTTTAGCTGACCGCGTTAACTTTTTGATTTTTGACGAATTTTTGAAATTTGAAAATTACAAAATTCCTAATAAAAATAGAGAATTGAAAAAAAAAAATCTTGAAGAATAATTTAAAATCATGCAAAAGCTATTTTCCCCTAATTTGGACTCGCTGAATTCAAAAATCGCGTCGATGAGCCGTTCTGGAGCCTCCAGCGTGATTTTAATTTTCCTCCAAGAACTTCGGAACACTCCAAATTGAAAAAAAAAAAACGTATTTCGTCGACGCCTGCTGAAATCGACTGAAAAATAGTTCCCCCCAAATTCGAGCCATTTATCAGTTGATTCCAGCATGCTTCGACGAAGTACGGATTTTTTTCAATTCGTAATACTTGGCTGTGAAAAAACTGGTCCAGAAAAACCTACTCGAGGTGTAGAGCTGGAATTTTCCAGAAATATGGTCAAGTCGGTTCGGTAGATCGGGAATAAGAGTGAGCCTAGTTTTTAACTGCCCAATCTCAAATGCACGCATTCTGAAGTATTTCAAAGTTCCTGGATAAAAACGAAAACCACACTGGAGGCTCCAGAACGGCTCGCCGATGCGATTTCCGGTTCAGCGGGTCCAAACTAGGAAGAAAGAGGTTTTTACGGGATTTAAAATCATTTTTCAAGATTTTTTTTTAAATTCTCTATTTTTAATAGGAATTTTGTAGTTTTCAAATTTCAAAAATTCGTCAAAAATCAAAAAGTTAACTAGGACAGCTAAAATTTTGGTTTTGGGGGTTTTTGACATGCTTTTTCCAAAAATCTAATTCCCGTTTAAATCCGAGCTGGATACCTCGAGAGGTTCCCTTGTAGGAGCTAGAACTAAACTGCGTGATGCTGATTACTAATACGTTATATCACTTTCACTTAAGTAAAAACTGATTTTAAAACATGAAAGATACACGTTTTCAATCCAAAAATATCGAATTTTTAATAATTGATTTGATATGAAGTTTTGACACTAGTTACAGTTACCCAAACTCGTCAAAGTTATTTCGGCAAAATCTTTCATTTTATTATTTTATACATTACAAATGTATAAAATAAACTGTCCTGCAATATTATATCACATTTCAAGTACAACTACCTCCTATAACATCCGAAGTACTTCGAACGGAACTCGTAAGAAAACTGTTTACAAATATGAGGGTCCAACTGGACACGAGTCCAGAAAGGTATCGAGCTATCAAGCAGCAACGTTACGTGAATAGGTATTCGGTAATTACAAACGTTAGTCGTATCTGCGCGAGCATCGCCATTTGCCAAAGCTACACGTATATTAGAAACGCGTACACAAACGGATAAAGCATCACAGAGGTCGAAAAGGTTTAAAGCATAGATGGCCGACGATTTTCCGCGCCGTTGAACTTCATCGGCATTTCACATTTTACCAGTTTGCACCGCGTCAAATAGACGATTCCGTTTGATTATGCGTAAGCTACGAAATACATCGGGTGAGGAAACGAGCAAACCAAGGATTTGCGTGGCTTTTTGCGTTCAACGTGAAACCAGAGTGAGCATACCTATAGAAGGTTTTATTCGCACCGCAATACCTGTACACTACATACGTTATGACTTCATTCGGCGTCTATTCTCATCGTGGAAGTCTTCGATAAAATCAATCAGCCTGTTTAACTCAGGATGGTGACCAATTTTGGAAAAAATAGAAACCACAAAATCCGCGCAGATCAATCAAAATTCAAGTTTCTCAGACCTCTCCTAATGTAATAAAATACTCCTCGTCTTTAGTAAGTCGGGTCCTCGGTGATGGTGGAATCAAGTTGAACTTGGGGCGATGCCCGATTTCGGAAAAATCTAAATCGCAAAATCCGTACAGACCAGTCCATTGTTTCTTACACCTTCCTCGATGCAACAAAATACCTCTCGTTTTTCGCAAATCAGACTCGGCACGATGAATTAGGCCTAAAATTCCACCACACGAATCGTCGCAGTAGGCAAAGATACACGAAGATTTCGTACGTGTACAATCTTTAACACAGATCGAGGATATGAACACGTAGAGCGTTTAAAATGAGCATTATGCCGACGCGGATTAATACGATTTAAGCGGCGCTTATTTAAATACGTCGACGTTGAAAAGGACGAAAAGGACGAAAAGGACGGCGTCAGCGGCGGCGAGCGAGTACGAGGGGAACGTGTGAAATTGAAGGGTTACATGGGTAAACAGTAGTAGCACATCGGTCCTTACTGCTTTTCTTCGTTATTTCCTGCTCTCCGCCTCGTATCGACCTTTTCCATAATTAAAACGAGCTCGAAACTGGAATTGGTATTCTCGGTCGTATACGGCACTGGCAACGCGACAACGCCAACCTACGCCATCGTCATACACCATCACCAGAGCATCCACCTCCTCAGCCTTCGCGAGTACCTCCGCGTCGATATCATATTCGCGACAACGTTCCGCAACGCGCCGTCAAACCGCCTCGTAAATATATATTATTCACAAAGTATGGCTACGTTTTGCTTTTATACGCGTCCGCTTTGCTGCCGATTCGTTTGCAACCCGTTACCACATTATATTATCACGCCAAGACACGCCGCAAAAGTTGGAACGTCGTCGTTGACGACTACGAACGCACTTCGACGTGAAAACGACGCTCGAGACGCGAGCGAGATTTACGTTTATACTATAAAGCCGCGAATTAAGTTGATAATTTTGGCGGAGCATTCGCGGAAATTGAGTTGTCATCCGCGCGTAATTTGGATTCGCTTTAGCGTTCTCCCTATGCTAATAATATCGCCGCCTTTGAAACCGTCTCTATACGCTACCGGCATCGGCACCCTTTTCGTTGTTTATACATTATTCGCGCATATTTCTCTCTCTTAGCTCGTGTCCTCGTATACGTTGCCGTCGCACATTTCGCATATTTAATAAGACACCATAATACGAAACATTTTCCGCGCTCAGATTACATTATTCGCTCGGTGGCGCGCCTTCCTTTAATTCGTCTCCCTAATACGAAGCCTTTATCGCGGATTATTATACTATTATCGGGTAGCGTTTGCGCGTGTAATCGTCTCGAGTCCACTTAACCCCACGTACCACGCACCCGCCGCCTTCCTCCTTCATTTTGTCTCTTAAAATATTACCATCGCCTACATAACGAATACATATCGTATCAACCTTGCGCCCGTGCTAGCGAAAAACTCAAGATTTTTTTTCCAATAGCTACGTAAAAATCCATCGAAGGTGTTCGGAAAACTCGAGAAGAGCACATCTGCCGGTCAACTTATTCGATAATAGAATTTCTGCCAGCGAACCCCTTGGGCTTATTCACGATGAAGAACGCGTTCTTCTACAAGAGGTCACATTATAGCCGGTAGGCAGCTAACTTGCGATATTTATCTCTCCGCTCAGCTTCCTTCCGGTAGCTACCCTAACGAGTTGCATTAAGTAAAACTTGACCGTCGGCGGAGCTTTCGCAGCGCTGCAGCAACAACCTCAAATCGATATCGCGATAGCGAGAACAAGACGAGACCAAAATTACTTGGCGTTTGATTTTTTACAAGTGGTAAACAAACGCGTAGAAATTTTCACAGCAGAATTCATCCACCGAATGAAACTATCGAATTTCGAGAAATTCAAACGTATTTTTTATACAGCTTTTTCTACATTGTTGTCTCTTTCAATACTATATCCATTCATTAGCAATTTACAGAGCAAAAGTTGAATATACTCAGTTTTTTTGTGCCCCAGCCCAAGATATTTTTAGCAAATCATCGTATTTTTTCAAAAAATCGCACTCGTAGAACGAGATACTTTTCATTCACACATTTCATCTACTAATTTCATAGTTGAAAATGATTATTTGATAATTGTAGGGGGGAGGGGAGATATTCCATGATGATAATTGATGAAACTAACGTAGAGGTACCGATGAGACGTCGATCAGTGTAATCACGCACATATGATTGCAAAATTTTCAAAATTTACTGGGAATTTTTGAATTAAGAGTATATGTGAGGGCGCATACGAAAAGGGACCACTTGGCCAAAATCATAATTTTACAGGAGAGGGTTTAAAGTTGTCAAATTCTTTACTTAAAACATCAAAATTTGCTCGAAATATTGAATTCATTCGATTCTTGAAGGTTTTTCACATAAATTTCATAAAGAAAAAAAAAATAAAAAAAAATGTTGAGCAATTTAAAAAAAAAAAAAATTTTCGTACATGCTCAACTTCAAACGTCGAAATTTCCTCGAAATATTGAAAATTGAGATCAGTGGTCAGTTCCATTCGATTCTTGAAGGTT
>QBDW01002363.1:0-20785 GCA_003261595.1 Maconellicoccus hirsutus
TGGCACATGAACTCGAAAACCGTCACGAAGAAGTGTCATGGTCATAAGTGCCAATCTTGATACTTTCACATCCTCACAACATGCCATAGATGACATTTCATTGCTATGATGACGTGTTGAGGTCATAGGTAACGCGATCATATCAGGATTGCATGTTGTGACATGTGCCATGGCATATGGACACGCCATTGTCACGGTGACATGTCATGGTTATGAGTGACATGTAAATATCTAATGACGTGACATGTTCATGAGTGACATGTGATCATGTCATGGTGCTACATAGGGACGACATTTCGCAGTCATGTCGCGGTGACATGTCATGTTGATTCGTCATAATGACATGTTGTGGTGATACGTCATGGCTTTGTTGTGATGAAAGGCAATACGATGACGTATGAGATGGTGAGATGATTATTTTGTTGCTGTCAAAACGTGTAATGCGTTGTATACTCAAGTTTAACGAAAAATAGTTTTTTTTATGTGATTATGATATCGTCATGGTGACGCGCTGTGGTCGTAATTGACAATTTAATACTTTCATGTCATCACAACATGTCATACGTGACACGTAACTGTCATTGTCACGAGTAACATGTGATTATATCATGATGGCATGTCACGATGACATAATATGATCGCAAGTCGTTGTCATGGTAACGCGCCGTGATCATAATTGACAATTTAATACATTCATGTTATCACAACATGTCATACGTGACACGTAACTGTCATTGTCACGAGTAACATGTGATTATACCATGATGGCATGTCACGATGACATAATATGAACGCAAGTCATTGTCATGGTAACGCGCCGTGATCATAACTGACAATTTAATACTTTCATGTCATTACAACATGTCATACGTGACACGTAATTGTCATTGTCACGAGTAACATGTGATCACATCATGATGGCATGTCACGATGACATAATATGATCGCAAGCCATTGTCGTGGTGACGTTCCATCGTCATGATTGACAATCTTGATATTTTCGTGTCACCACAACATGTCATAGGTGACATGTCATGGTCATGCGTGACATGTTATAATATCATGATGGCACGTCGTCATCATGGTGACAGGTTATAAATGACGTGTGACGTCAAATGATATGAAGATGAACGTCATTGTTGCGAAGCGACATGAAAATGTCTCACTGTGTTGCGGACTTCTGATCAAGTTTTCAACAAAATTCACTACTTTTTCTCTACTTTCATTACCTATTAGATAACTACATAGTAACTTCAGTTACCCATCAGGAGGCTCCCACAGAATCAGACTCCCTGCGAATCATCCCTTATAATATAACTTCTCATTTTTGTTCGGCTACTAAAAACCAAAAGGTGAAGAGTAGCTGAGAAAAACATAATTATTTCCGTTTCCGCGTTTAACGTAGTTATATTAATATGTACTTTCGAAAAGACCACAACGAACATCAAATAACATACTTGTACACGTCAAATGAAAAGCAAACAAATTTCCGCTAAAGCAAAATAAACATTAATTTTAACGTGGCTCCGCAATATACGTGTGAGCATAGGTAGAGTATGTGTAAAGCGTAAAAGTTAACTAAGCACGTAAATCCGATATAGCATCCGGACCACGGCGAGCTTTCTCGATCTACCTACGCAACCGTCACTGTTTCACGCGACCGTATAACTTTGCAAAAAAATCTCTATAATACGTTTGCTATCGTAAAAGTATAAATAAAATTAAAACAAAAAAGAATAAAAAAAAAAAACAATCCCGTAGTATAAATTTCATAATACGTATAATACGACTACACGTTTATACATAAAATGCTTTAACAAAAAAAAAAAACTAACAAATGAAAAAAAGTGAAAGAATATTGTAAATGGCTTCGACTACGACCTTAAATAAATTAATTGAATAATAACAGTAAATTATACAATAGCGACCGTTTTAAGCCGTTATAGCAAAATTAAAAAAAATAAAAGAACGGAAGAATAAAGTATCGAATCTTTTCTCTTGCGGCCAAGTCAGCTTTAGCGTTAAACAGAACATAAAAAGCTCGTAAAAAGTTTAACAATTCGAAGTCAAAATTTCGCTTTACGATTTACATAAAGAAGTGTTACCAGACGACGAATACTTCGTCATGGTAGATAAATCGACGATGGAAACAGAAACGTACGAAAATGATAACTATAAATATTACCGAAGTAGCAGAGCACGAGATGATCGAAAGGAGCTAAAAAAGAGATAAATTTCGATTAAATCGTTATTTTATTTTCACAAGAATTTTGCGACTTGTCCGATATGTGCCAAGATTGAGTAATTCATGCTACGAAAAATATCCTATTTTGCGAAAGACTAAAACGTGTTTTGTATTTTGTTAAATTACTTTTCGGTCTTTGGAGGAGCCGAGGAGAAGAGGGGAGGTATATACACGTACGCGGTCGTCTCTTCGAAAAACGTGGTAAAACGAGAAAGGCTTTCTTTTCTTAATTTAAACACAAACACCGAGCAATTTTTCTCTGTCAGTCGTTTTTATCATTTACATCATTGATTTTCGTGTCCACGATGGCTACACCCTCGGCAACGTGGGCTGGTATCCAACAACCTCTGTGGTGTTTCCAGTACACGACCGTACAACAAATGGAAAACCGAGCCAATCTGTCAAGCCGCTTAACGTGTTTTTAAAAACACCTCGCTAATGACGTCCCCTCCTGATGCAGCTTCTATCTAAACAACATCTCCGAATTAACGAGTTCGGGCTGGAATTCGTCTTGAGTTGGATCTTACGCGTTTTGGAATTTTTATCGCGTCGAAATCCTTTTCCATGAATTTTGGGTTTTGCTATTGTTAAGCGATTTAGCCGACGTGTCTTGCATTTCGATTGTCATCTCGTAGTTAATGTAAAGCTCACGGAACGGATATGTGTATATGCAATGAAAACGCCACAAGTAGAGATGAACGAATATCATTTGCGAAGATGTCATTCAACTTTTCGATGTTTATCTGTAACGTTTATCTTCGTATTTCCATCGCCGTCTGTGTTCCGCTGCATGATTTCTTCGGTATTCGGTAAATAAGTTGATGTCGAGGTAACGAGTTCGGTGTACTTACACCGCTACTTCGTACTTACCTGAGAAATAAAATATATCGTGCATGTTCAGCTATCGGTACCGAACCTCTCTTCGTCTGTCGTGTCGTTAATGTGCTTCCAGAGTCATCGTATCTTTTTCACAACAATTTTGCATTCGTGTATTCAAATGTCGAATTACGATGATCGTTGTAACATAATTTCCACTGTGAGGACGTTTCGATGGAGTAGAGACTGGGGCTGCTCTCGAGTGAAGATTGTAAACGAAGAACTTGTTTTCTAATCATGTTTAGCAGTATCGATACCAATGTAAAACTAGTACATTGATGGATCATGACTTCATGAGGGAGGAAGGGTGAGAAGGACGTCATGACCTGTAGTTCAATATATGATGCATTGTGCCGCAACCCCAGAAATTGATGCTAGGCTCTACTAAATTCTAATTTTTCCATACCGAATTTTTTTCACAATTTTTGTCCCATGATTTTTATACATTTTTTTCAATTTTTCACCACACCCTTCTAAGGATAAAAATTGGAAAAAAATTTCATCATATTTGGAGGCTCAAAATAACATCTAAAACCGAAAATTTCGAATTCTCACTCTTTTATCTTCAAAATTGAGTAAAAAAAAAATCGAGCTAGAAACTATATCTTGTTGGAAGTAAAATGACACCGGGAGGGGGGAGGGTACGATGTTGGTGTGCAGACCTATTGCAATGATCTAAACCGAAAATTTCGAATTCTCACTCTTTTATCTTCAAAATTGAGTAAAAAAAAAAATCGAGCTAGAAACTATATCTTGTTGGAAGTAAAATGACACCGGGAGGGGGGAGGGTACGATGTTGGTGTGCAGACCTATTGCAATGATCTATAACATACCAAAATTTCAGGCTCCTATCCCTTCCAATTTTTGAGAACAAAATTCCTATCTGATTTTAATTAGGAATTTTCTTCTCAAAAAGGGATAGGAGGCTGAAATTTTGCTCATCAGTGTACCTCAATGATATTAAATATCCCTTCAATTTCAATTTGTTTGAGCAAAAAGCACATATCAACTTGCTCATTCGGTTATGGCTTTTCATTTTTTTCAAAATCCATTTTCTTTTTAACAATCACTTCTACGTCCCATTTCAACTCCTGATCTTGATCACTTCTAAAATATCGTCAAGCAAGTAAACACAAGTTGACAAATGTGACAAATGAGGAGTGCAAATCAAACTAAAAGAAAGCAGATAACAAGAGGTAACAAATTCCTACCATGACACTTCACACCATAAAATAAGATAACAGCACTAAATAAACCAACACGAGTCCACCTTCCTCTCCACACCCAAACGTTGAAATTCGCCAAAAAAAAACAACTCGTCGAGAAAACTCCACCACACACGATCACGCGACACTTCACCACCTACGCTCTTCACGTTGAAAAATTCCACAATTTCACTCTAATTCCACGCCATCTAATCGCATTCCAGTCGATAAAAAGCTGAAAACCGCCGCGTCGCAACTTTTCGATGTGTCTGGTGGTCGTGCATTATTAATCGTCTCAAAGTTGCAAAATCGACTTCGCCGAGAGCCTACTTGAGCCACACTTCGCTTCTCAAAATAAACGACAACCTCGACGTCGTCAAAACGTTGCGGTATGAGCGCCGCCGCGTCATCTACGACGAAGACTGCGATGTCGAATAAATTGCATAATTGATTCGCCGCCTCGTACGTTCGAGTTAATAAAATTGCCTAACTTGTTCGCCGTAAATCGGCATTTCGTGCGGAGCTCGTTATTCTTTAATCGTACTTCTTTGTCAATCTTCTCAACAAGTCCTTGACAAATTTCACATTCGCAACAGCGCGTCGCCGTCGACGAAACACGCCAACGAAATACAAAATCACTGAAAAAAGCACGGAATTTCACACCTGGCGATATTTTACGATGAAAACCACACTTGATTTATTTTTTGAGTTTAGTTCGAATGAAACACGTATAAAAAAGTGTTTAAGTTCGAACGGCGCCTCATCTCACGGGTAAAAAAAAAAACAAGACATTTTTTAACGGGAACCTAACTATATGTATAGTTTTCAATTTTCTACATCTTTAAAGGAAAACATATTTCAATAAAGTTTGAACGGTTTTGCAAAAAGTCTGATTCGATAAAACGTGCGTGTATATTTCGCTACCCTCTCCCCTCACTTTATCTTCTATCCGGCGCTTCGGTAATTTCAAAAGACTCGAGTAAATTGCAAATTTTCTTTTGTACGTTGGTTTAAAACGCAACGGTGAGAAATTTTTTGGGCGTGAGAAAGTCGTAAAATGGTGGTAATTTGTGTGCGGAGCGATGGCTGAACCGGTATTCGTAAAAGTTAATTTTATCGCTGTTTTCGACTATATTTCGCTCGTCGATGGGTATGGAAATGTTTCTGTTTCGAAAGCGATAATAATACGAAGTAATTTGCGTTCAAGGTTAAAGATTAATTATTTCTCAGCGAGTTATCCGAAAAGAAGACGTAAAAGATATGGTGAAAGAAGTTAGCGGTTTTATGGTTTGGTAATCTCGAAGAATGTGAGATTTTTACTTACTCGCGATAACAAGGTAGATTTCATGAAATAATCGTCGGAAATTTATCCAAAATGCGTAAAATACCTGCTGTCCAAAATGAAGCGATTGTACAAGGCTACAAGGTGTTTCATAAGTAGGGCAACACCTTGAGGATACTTATACTACTCAAATTAGAAATTACATATGTGCTGAAAGATTTGTCTGCTGATAAATTTGAAGGGAGAGAATTTTACATTACATGTGTTGAAGGGTTTGTGTGCAATGAAATCTGAAGGGGCAGAATTTTTAATCAATGATCATAGTGGAAGATAGAGCTAGGAGGTTTTCAAGCTACGAAGCTTTTTCGATGATAAACTTCCTAGTAGGTACATGAAATTGAAGAAATTACCAACCATCGACATTATTTATGAATCACTGTCTCGAGAATTATTTCAACTCCCAAGATCAATTTTTCATCACATCAATCAACCAAGAATACCTTGTTCTTCAAGAGTCAACCCTCCCTGTCACATTTCGGCTCCTAATTACGTGGGTCTCTAAAACACAAGTAATTTCGAGATCGTCAAGACGACTGAATTTTTCATTAGATCGAGTTCACAACGGAGGGTTATTATTTGTGAATCGACGCTGCGGTACATTCTGCACAATATCACCATCGGTCCCCAAATGTACATATATGTTCAAACGCGAAACTACTCCGCTTCGCGAAATGTAAATAATGCGAATATCGTTTCGGAAAAATCGCTTTAATTTCCCGCGAGACGATATTTTTTCCTATCGAATAATGGAAAATTAACTTTTAACGTGTTGCCGGCGACACATCGAGAGGTTCATATCGTTACTCGTCTTTTCGCCAACTTCACCGAAATACGGTGTAATGACCGGTTACTTTTCCTAGTTTTCGACCTCTCAACTAACCACGAAATTGCATTAAAGTTACGAATTTAGCTCTCATTATAATCGAAAAAATGCTTAGAATTTGCATCTCAAAATAATCCACGTAACGTATCCGAAATTCATCCACACTATTTCTCTAATTTCAAAGGAACCAACATTGGCGGCGGCGTCTGGGTGATATTCTCGGCAAACGTATCGAATAACTCGTGCATAACCTCTTGTCTACCTCATTCCTTATTTGTTTCACTAAACATCCTGTTTAATGAATTAGCGAGCTTCTAATTAACTAAGAAGCGTAATGAATTACCCGCTTCGAAAACCTCGTCTCTTTTAACATTTGATATCAGATTTGTCTCGTGTACTTGAAAGTTACCACCAGACGTTTGATCGAGTAGTTCCGAGATCTAATCAATCCTTTGTGGTAATCTATCTTATCGAGAAACTGTTATATAATGAAGAAATGTTTTATAGTAAAGGGAACCCCGTCCAGAATATAAGAATATCGGATTAATTTTATCTATTTTAGTCACATTCCGAAGTAGACAAATTACATATATAATTATATACGACGCATTGGCAGGTTTGTAAACTTGAAAAAAATCTCTAACGACTGGAGTGAAACTTATTGGGATGTTTTTGAACGGATTTCTACGTCCATAAAATCAAAAAATTACCAACCGGATGGCATTTATTAAATAGGGACGTTCCAGCAGCTAAAGAGATCATTAATGCGTACAAGAATCCACTTTAAAAAAATCCAATTTCATCTTCTACCAAATAATCGTAACTATACAATCATAGTAACTACTGGAAACTTCACTCAAGAATAATTAAAACTCCTCCAACGTTAAGATCGCCTAAAGTTGTTCGATATTGGCCAAAAATGCACAAAAATTGTGCTAGATGATTAAATTGATGAAAAATTTGACTAAACTAGCAAAAAAAATATCAAAATGTTGTCAAAATAATCTAAAATTGACCATAATTTGCTTGAAATTGCGTAAAACCTGTTAAAGCGTTGTTAAAATTTATTAAAGTTAGTTAATATTCCTCAAAATTGCACAAAACCTATGCAAAACGAATAAATTAATGAAAAATGTTATTGAAAATTCCAAAAACCATCAAAATATTGTGAAGGTAGTTTACAATAATTCAAAATTGGTTCAAAATTATTCAAAAATGCACAAAAATGACAAAATGTTGAAATTTTTCAATTTTCACTCAAAATTGCATAAAAACCATTAAAATATTGTAAAAATTGAGTAAAGTTGTTCTACATTTGCTCAAATTTGCACGCACAAAAGTAGTAAATTACGATTAAGTTACTGAAAAGTGTGATAAAAATTGCAAAAAAATTGCAAAAAAATCAAAATGTAGTTAAAATTGTTTAAAATTGGTCAAAATTTCTTCAAAGTTGCTTAAAATACGTGAATTTGTCAAAATGTTGTTAACATTGTTCAAAGTTGTTCAACATTTGCAGAAAGTTGCACAAATTAAGCGACTCTGAACAAATTTTGATCGAGCACAACATTTTAGCAATTTTCATGCAATTTCGAGCAACTACTGGATAATTTTACATAATTTTAACATTTTGACAATTTTTCAAAATGTTAAACAGTCTTAAACAAATTTTGATCAATTTCTAACTTTTTTTAACAGTTCAATAGTTTTTATGCAATTTTGAGGAAATTTTAAATAACTTTAAACAACTTTGAACAATCTTGAGCAATTTTAACAACATTTCAACAGTTTTTATACAATTTTGAGCAATTATTGAACAATTTAACATCTTGTCAATTTTGTACGTACATTTTTGAACAATTTTAAACAAATTGCGATTGATTGTAAACTACTTTAAGGATATTTTGATAGTTTATTGCAATTTTAATTGAATTTTTTATTAATTTAACCGTTTTACACGACTTTTATGCAATTTTGAAGAAATATTAACCAACTTTAATCTATTGTAACAACGTACTGACAATTTTACGCAATTTAAAAAAAATTTTGATCAATGGTAAACTATTTAGAAAACATTTTGATATTTTTTTGCAGTTTTAATCAAATTTTTCATTAATTTAATCGATTTTCACAACTTTTGCGCAATTTTGACAAATATTGAACAACGTTTCACAATTTTGTGCGATTTTAGGTAATTTCGTTCAATTTAAACGAAATTGTGACAATTGTTATGAATTTTTTAGAAAATTTTTCATAAAATTTGGGTTACTTCTACAAATTTTATTCAATATTAAGCAATTATGACATTCTCTTCGAATACAACGCGAATATCAATTTTATGCATAAATAAACAATATCACTTCTCCCAACCTCAAATAAAATTTCTAACCATAATTGATATCTCAATCTAGTCCATCTGGTTTATCTACTTATATTCTCATCTCATTTAAAACGACTTCACCGTGGAAAGAAAACGACTCTTTCTCCAGAAAATGCTTTCAAACCTTTAAATAACATTACTTCGCGCTTTGCAGAATCAGCGCTGCAAATAACTCGCGTTAAATTTATTACTCTCGTTAGATATTTACGCGGTAACGGGCGCCATTGTCGGATAATTTGATTAACACCGATTCCCGATGTCAATTCGCGAACACGTTGACGACGCTGCTTTACCAATTTCATTGTTCAAATGGCTCTTCTCACTCCCTCCCTTAGATTCGTCTTTAATAGCGTTGAAAAGAGTTCTCCAAAAATACATCTCGCGTAGAGGATCAAATTATAGTAAATATTTATGAAACCTCGACGTTAACCCTCGAAATGCGCTGGTGACATCGTATTTACGCGAAAGAAAGAAAAAGACACCTTCGACAAGCAAAGCACACCTCATTTCTTTTTTCCATTACTTACGCTGCTGTACTGCAAGTTGCGCACGGATTATAATTTTTTTGCTTCCGTTTAAAAAACTAGCTCGAGGTGGAGGTAATTTCGTGTTATATCGTCCTCGTTCGCACGGTGGCAAGATGTATAGTGTATTTTCAATATACGTCCGATGATTGGGTTGGATTTATTTTATCCTTAATGCGTTCGAGAAGTGTGTTATTTCCGATAACGGACGAGTTTTATCTGACGACACAGAATCGCTTCGAGGTCGTTTGAAATCTTTTTCGCCATCAATTATTATTTCAATAGAACCGCGTTGGATCTTGTTCTCCATTTTTTTTCCTCTTTTCTTAATAATCAACAGAATTGAATTCCAGTCGGAGTAAACGCTATTTTTCTATTAAAATCGACTCGCCTTCTGTACCATCTACGCTTGCGACATTTAACGAAAAAGGAAAAAAAAAGGACACGCCGAAAACATGAGAAATATCAGAAATCACGTTTTGTTTATATTTCTCTCATCGCTCGTTTAATACCAAGCAATCGAATTTCAATCTGGAAAAGACGATAGGAAATGTAAAAAACAGACACGGACACAATATAATCAAAAGCCTTACAATAAATGGTAAATTTCCAAAAAAACTTGGACCGGCATGAAAAAAAATACGCTTCGTGAAAACAAAAACCTCCAACACGAGTATTCCAAAGCTTATTCCCTATCGAACCGGATAAAACGTTCATATAAGGAGTGTATTGACACCAATGATACTTTTTTAGCATCGGGTTCATTTAGGATCACCCTATATCGACATCGTTGGTAGTTCACTTTATATACGTCGATTCGGTTACGTGACGTAAGAGTAAAAGTAGCCCGCGTCATTAATCAAGTTGCGCCTCGTCTAACACTCGAGCAGCATTCCTTTCCTTTGTTTTCACCGATAAAGGTCGTCGTTGCGAACGTATAAAACCCGAGAAATTTTCATCTTGTGATGTATTCCGTCTAAGGCACCGATTACCTTATCGTATCGTTGTGACTGGAGTGATGCTGGTTTGCTGGGTTATTTTCGTGAAATATCGTACGATAATTTCGAATCGGGAAAACGTTTACCTTGCGGTATTTTCAGCTTGTCGCGTCGTATTATGTATTGAAAGTAGGGACATGTAGATGAAATCCAAATACCAAAAGTGGGGTGAATTTTTGCAGCTATGGAGGAAATAACCTCTTCCTGGGGTCATTGTTTTGTTCGTCTCATTTCTCGAATCGAAATTTCTAAATAAAAACTAAAATCCAAAAATATAAATCGAAAAAAAAAACAATAATAAAGCAACGTAATCTTGGAACATGAAAATTGAGATATTGAAATCAAAATATCAAAATTAATGGATTAAAATCATGACACAGAAATTGAAGTTTCAAAATATTAATATTAAAATATTTAATATTGAACTTGTAATATCAAAATTTTGTTGTAGAAACTAAAATTAAAACTTCAATGTCAAAATAACAAAATATTGAAACTAAAATATTGAAACTGATGTTTTGAAGTCGACATATTGAGATTGACATATCAAAGCCGATATATGAAAATTGAAATCGAAACATCACAGTTGATATACAAAAATGAAATATCGATGTCAATTCGGCCAGTGTTCGGATATTGAAATTACACGTTTTTTCCCTTTCGTAAAATTAGTCAGCGCAAAATTTTCCTTTTTTCCCCTACAAAATTACCAAAAATTCACCATTGTTTTTTCACAGAAATTCTTTATTATAAAATTGAAATTCAAGTAAAATTCGTAGTTTTTTGCGATTAGTAAACTAAAATAAGAAACTAGCATTTTTTTAAAAATATTTTTTAAAAAAAAAAAAAAAAAAAAAATACAAAACCGACTTGAAAATAAAAAAGAACCACAACTGCTAGTTCAATTTTAAGAGGATTAATTAGTAACTCATGACATTACTATATGAGATGAGTCAAAAGAGATCAGAATTCACAAACGTGAAATTTCCCTTGTTTTCCCTTAAAACTGCGATGTTTTCCAAATTCCCCTAGTTTTTCCCGTTTTCCCATTTTTCCCCTAAGCCAGTTTTTCATTACCATTTTCCCCACGATTTGGGAAATTCCCCTCGATATCTGAACACTGAATTCCGCACAGTTGAAACATCGATATCAAAGTATCATAACCAAGATATCGAAACCAAAACATAGATCAA
This sequence comes from Maconellicoccus hirsutus, assembly GCA_003261595.1. NCBI lineage: Eukaryota > Metazoa > Arthropoda > Insecta > Hemiptera > Pseudococcidae > Maconellicoccus > Maconellicoccus hirsutus. The sequence goes on from QBDW01002363.1 coordinate 11,584, forward strand.
AATTTTCAAGTCGATAGACCGAAATCGAAATATTGAAGCCGAAACATTCATATCGATGTATCGTAACTGAAAAATCAAAGGGGATACATGAAAATTTAAAAGTTCAAGTCGATATATCGGAATCGAAATACTGAAACCGACGTATCGAAATTGAAATATCAACGTCGATATATCGAAATCGAAATATTGAAATCAAAACATTTATATCGATGTATCGAAATTGAAATATCAAAGTCGAAACATCGAAATCGAAATATCGAAATCAAAAAATTTATACGAGTATTGATGTATCAAAACCGAAATTTTAAAGTGGATATATCAAAATTTAAATGTTCAAGTCGATATATCGGAATAGAAATACTGAAACCAAAATACTGAAACCGATGTATCGAAATTGAAATATCAACGTCGATATATCGAAATCGAAATATCGAAATCAAAACATTTATATCGATATATCGAAACTGAAATATCAAAGTCAATATATCGAAATATCGAAATCAAAACATTTATATCGATGCACCGAAATTGAAATATCAAAGTCGATATATCAAAATTTATGTATGTTTAAGTCGATATATCGAAATGGAAATACTGAAACCAAAACATTGATATCGATATAACTTCAAAAATTGAAATACTAAAACGTCGCGACGCTTATAATGACGTAATAGAGTAACAAATACCTCGATACATGATTTAAAGCCGAATTATGAATATTTACGTAGAAAGTTGAGAAAAAGGCATTTACACGGATGAAGTAGGAACGAAGCAAACATGCATCTGAGGATATTCCAAACATGAAAAATCAACTCACCTGAAACAGAAAAAGAAATAATTAAATTAATAACAAATTCAAAACACCAGTAAACTTCAAAAACACCAAATCGAACTTTCGAACTTGATTTGCACGGAAACCCCCCTCCCCGAGTCAAAAAAACAAAGAACAGGCCTTTTATACAAACCGATTTATATCGAAATTTCCTCATCTTTACCTCCCTTCGACCTTACAATTAAATAAACCCAGGACCAACAAGTACCATAACTACCCTCTTGCCTCACATAAAAATTTCCTTGTCACCGACTCTCGCTCTACTCCAACCCTACAACACGTCAATCACGAAAAAGAAAACTACCCCAACACCACTTCCGCTCAACTGTCAATCAAAATACAAATTCCGAATATGATTCCGAGCGGCCGATGCGCACAAGTTAAGAATGTTCGCTAATGACAACGTATCCGTCGAGATTAATGAAAGCACCACCGCCTCCATCTTAGTTGCTTTCGCTTTGCTTCAATAAAACTAATTAATCATTCCCTTAAGGTATCCACGAGGCGATATACCGGCAATATTTTCGAGTTGGTCGCCCTCGACGATATAAATCCCTTAGTCAGGACAATTTTGGAAAATTTATATAACCAAGGCGGGCCTGTATTATAAATATTATCTTGGATGGTAGTAATTTAACACGCTCAAATCGTTTGTATCGGATGCAGATTACAAAAACGAAAAAAACTAATACACCAGCGTCCAGTAAAAATACATAAACAGCGTAAAGGAAATATTGAAATGGGAATAGCCACAACGCGTCGATGGTTATCGCTTGTTTTTTTTTCACCGATTGGGAATTCATAAACAAGCTTGTTTTTCAATTCGCTCTTTCCATCGTCCGCGGTCTTTTTTCTTGTATTACGATATCAACACGAGAAAAAAAAACAATAAAATTCAAACGAGGGTTGAGACGAGAATGAAAAAGGAATACGAGAGATTGTATACGTAATTTGGCCAAGTGTGTTTTTTAATTCTACTTCTCGAATTAAACCAACGATGTAAATTAAATTGCGTACAAATTGCCGAATTTTTTCATCTGGTGAAAATTTCAAGTACGCTGGACAAATCGCGTAAGAAGGCGTCCGGCCTTGCATTAGTTAAATTAAAACTAATTAATAAAAATTAGATTTACATGCGAAACGAATCCGACGCTTTTATTTCTTCAAATGAAACGAGAAATTTTACATTAATTAAATCGCTTCCAGTTAATTTTTTCCTTCGTTTTATCGATAGTACATAATTAATTCTCCGTTTCCATCCACCTCAACCTTTGGTTACGAGAAAAAAAACCAACGAAAAGCCACACCCCCTCATCGCACCATTCCTCTTCTCGTTATCTTCAGTATGAAACTGAACGCGAACATCTTTCTAGAGCGTCGATGTGGCAGCAAAAAAACCCTCTAATTTCCCGACTCCACCGCGATGCCACGTGAATAACTCGACATTGCTACAAAAAAAGCCACGAGAACCTGAGCTTTTATGAAAATAATCAACGACCAAGTGAAAGAAAAATGCGCTATAAAACGCGTACTTTTTATAATACGGACGCTATTCACGAAGAAAACGCTTTTAAAAGGAGTATTCCCCGTAATCACTTTCGTTCGTAACTTTTTCACCATTGAGGTTGCTTTTCTCTGATTACAAAAATCCTGTCGCCGTTTGGGGCCCCTTAGCTATATAATCTCCGTCTTCTTCGCTGACCTTCTCTATTTTAACGAAGATGAGTAAAATGAAGTATTCGAATCTGTACATATGTGGAGTGTATGAGGTTGTTCTCCCCTCCCCACCACAAATACTCCATCTTATCGTTACCCGAACGTATGGCAAGAAATAATTTCTTTCTTCATAAATCATTCGAAGATGATTATATTCGCCGCTTTCTAACGTTAAGAATAACCAGCGGCCATTTAAATCTCATAGGTCATCAATTAAAATGGTAAAATGCGGTTCGTATTGTACTACCTACGTCGGCAAATGTTTCGTTCGTACCATAAAAGGCCTTTTCTTGAATTCGTATCGTACCAGACGACACGAGAAATTTTCTCTTCATGGTTTTCATTTCTCGAGAGCATTAGGTTTGAAAAAATTTCAAAAATTTCCTAGCCAAATAACTTTGAAAATGTTTGGAAATCCGTTAACAAAAAAAATTTCTTAAACCTTAGGAGTATTTTTTGCCTTAATCTAATTGAAATATAAAATAACACAAATGCTGAAACTTTTTAAAACTAAGTAAAGTGAAACTTTGAAAAAAAAATTGCAATGACCTTGAAAACAAATAGAATAAAAAACTCAGTAACGTTCTCACAAGTTTTCTTATAATTGAACTTGAAACGTTTCAAAGACAATTACATGTTCTTTTGTTACATAACTTGTCTACTTTTCAAATCGCAGGGGCATACGTGGTTCTTTTACGAATTTGTTACTTTTGCATCGAATTTTATTTCTCAAAGGGAAGTCGAAATACGATCACTTGACAGGTTAGATGTCACTTTATCGTTATAAATTTGTCTACTTTTTTTATTCGGCTACACATTAATGCCCTTTGATTTTTCAAAGACTCCAATGAATTACGAGACTCGATACTTCAAATGATCACAAAATGGTCTATTCTTCAACTGTACAAAAGCCCGACAAAGTTTTTGCCCTTGTCTGGTATTAACAAAATCGAGTAAAATTGAAAGAGAAATTATTTTTGAAACATTGCAAAATCCCCCCTTCAAATTTTGGCACCAACAAATCAATGTACATACGTGTGATTTGGTTTGCAGCATCATTAAAAAGAAGGCGGAGAAGTGACCTTGATGCTCTCAGGATGGTTAATATTGCGCCGTTTCATGACAACAGGATACGCAAGTTATACTACACGATCGTGAGTAGATTTGCCTATAGTAAAACAAAAGGGGCAGAGACAGATAAGGGCGTTCTTCAATGAGTCAACGAGTGATAAGGAGAAGAATTGTGAACTCTGATATCATTATTTCCTTTTTTTTGAGTACAGAATGGCTTTTTTTATTTTTACATAGAATTTTTTGTGTACAAACAATGACTAATTGGCACGTCATAATTTAGTAATTAAGGAAGCTTCTTTCAATCAAATTTCAAATTTTATACAATTTTTCTTCGTAGAATTTATATTAAGTGTTTCTAAAAATATATTTAAATAAGAGCAATTTTCGCACCTTTTTGAATTTCTCCGCTGTATAAATAATTACGATAGAAGTTTTCAATAACTTTTTGAGCTTTTGAATAATTTGACAATGCTTTATGTTAATTGCAAAACATATTTCCTCAATTTTTCAATCAGCTCACTAAATTTTGCCCTTCGCACCAAAAATTAAACGTTTGCGAACGACTCTGAAATTTTACAAGTCCCAAATAAACAAACCAAAATTCCACCATACAACAGCAACGAAGAAATCGAATCGTAGTGAACTCTTAACTTTTGAAAAATCGAACTTCGCAAGGTAAACACGCGGCCATAGTAAAATCGAAGTTGGCAACGATAAGAGTAACGGGGAAAAGGTCGTAAAAATCAAAAGCCTCCATTTCATACGTTTAGATTTCCTTTTTATGAACTTCTTTAACGAGTATAACGATGCGGAATTGGAATGCATAAAAAAAATGCCTACGAGAGGCGCTACACAGGAGGGATACAAACGAGACAAAGTTAAAATGCAACGTTCCGCAGCTGAGCAAAAAATAACGAAAGATCATCTCCGAGACGATTAGGTAAAAAGTTATACGGCAGTTTGAAAAATAAAAAGTTAAATCGAACGGCGTCGTCTGATTAAATTACTCGGACGGGAATAGCACATTAGAAAATTGTGACCAGTTATGGGGTTTAATTGAGGTTTACCTCGTAATCGTTTATTAGAGGATTTTTTCCAAAATAGGCTTCATAGCTTTATGAGTTGCGTAAGTGGGCGATTTTTAGATTATTTCTGCACCCTCGATGAGCTCCAACCTGACACTAGACATATTTTCAGTAGATTTGTCGCGTTACCTGGATTTCTCGAGGGATATTTTTCAACGAGGCGTTCGCAGTCTCAATTATCTCAATATAACGCCGCGAAATAAGCGAACGAGAGAGAAACTATAATCCAAAAGGGTAAATGCATCAGAGGAAAAACTAAGGATTTCAACTTTCGGGCTTTTTGCTTCATGCGTCCTTGTGCTGTGCATGTATAAACATACATAAGCTTACATACGACGATACGATGAATTCGTTTAATCTCATCTTCAGATTTAGGCACAAAGTGGTACTTTCAAGTTGAAAATTTCCATGCGATTCGGCCAAACAGCTCGCGAGACTTTGCCAACTTTCGTAATCGCGTCGTTTCTTTTTCATTTGTGTATGGCTTTTTTACTACGGAGATTTTCAAACCTCTCCTTCCCTGCTACCTCGTGCAAGTCGATCTGTTAAATTAGCCGAAAGTATCGTTTACCAGGGTTATTTTATTTTTATCCAGGCTGGTGAATAAAATCGAGGGTTTTAAGAACCGTTAATTGCTTTTGTAGGTTTTATTAGCGACCCGAAGTTTACTAAACTGCGGCCACCAATGATTGAATTTCTACCCAAGTGATTTGGCTTTTGAGCCTGGACGAGATGTTGTACCGAAATGTATCGGATTTGCGGTTGGCTGGTTACGATGTGTGCGGCCATATTTGACGAATGGAAAGGTTCAGTGGAGTCACGATGATGGTTGTTTTGCTGATAAGGCGAAGAGGAGTGAACAATTGGAGAAGGGGTTCTTCTGGTGGAACATTTGACTATATTCGTATTTTTTCCATATATCCGTCCTTCTAAAAATCAAAATGACTCGATCGAGAGTAATCAAGAATCAAGTTTGGAGCTGCCTAATCTCGTTTAAACGACTTCAGGCGAATTATACTTTGCTAGGGCCTCCAAAACTACTAAAAATGATGAATTTTAATTTTTCGAAGTAAATAAGCGTTAATAGGATGGGCAAGTAAATTATATTCGCAGTAAAAAAACATTTCCAGGGCATCTAACTTTTTTTTTTTGAAAAATTAATATCTTCACTACCTTTCTACTAAATGATCAAAAACTTATCAAGTTTATCAACCCCTCTCCCCTCTCCCATTAACGAGGACAAATTTAAAATTACATAAGAAAATCTGTATTTAAAAAGCCAAATTAAAACGATAAAATATAAACGCATTATATGCTTATCGAGAAAAGTATATGTATATGACGTCATATATTCTGGCAGTGCTGCCAATTTATAAAAAATTGTCGGTTATCAATCAAATATGAACTATTTTTATGCAAGCAATTTTTTCAAAAATATTTCGCGTCGTTGGGTTTTTTCATTCTTGCACTATTTCTTGTCAAAATTCATCACTTTTTCACTACTTTTACACCTTGATTTCTTCAAACGCATAATACTTTTGCTGAAAAGATTATAAAATACTCAAAAATTCGTCAAAAATTTTAAAATCAACTCAAACAGCGAAAATTTTGTACAATCAATAAAAGTTTTTTACTCATTTTTAAAATTTAAGGAGCTAGAACAAAATGAAAAATCACGAGTCGCATAACACCTTCAGTTTTGAAGTTATGCAACATTAATTTGCAACCATTTTCGAAGATATTCAAACTCCACAAAAGACAAAAGAAATCATCAATTTTTGCCTAACATTAAAATGGAAGGAGCTACAGAATAAAATTCATCAATTTTTCAACCTTTCTCTTCAAAATTCTATTGTATACCTCCAATTTTCAAGATAGGCAAATAGACATCATTAGCTTTTTTATGGAGTTCAATAAATGTTACAAAACACATAATAACCTATTTCAGCATAATTTCAAAACTGAAGGCGTTATAACGCTTATAACATTTTTTTTCACTCTAGTGCCTTCAATTTTGAAGATACTTGATCAAAACTACTTCTTTACTACTCCAGAATTACTACAAAAATAAATTCATTAGATTTTTTTCCAACTAAAAACATAAGAAGTTATTTGAGAGCAAACATTCACGGTGTATCTTTGCACCTTCATAATTCAGAATAGGCAAAACTTTAGGACGTCAGTTCATTTTGTTCGCTACGCCACTAAACGAAAAATTCGTCACTTTTAATGGAATACCCAGTATATTTAATTAAAACAAAACAATCAGAAAAAAAACTCGCTCAGCATTTTATTCATTAACAAATTATACTCAAAATTAACAGATCTTTTAGAATGATTTTATTTTTTAAACATCTTATCTCATTACTTCGCGAGGTTTAATTACCAGACGAGTCGTTTTCCGACCGAGTGCGAAAAAAAAAGAAAATTTAAAATTTTATCAAACTAACTTATACAGATTCTTTGAACGAAATAAAAAAAAATACAAGTTGAGAAAATTTCGTTTAATTTAAACTATTTACAAAAGTAAGTCGTAAAAAGGGCAAAGTCATTTTGAAATTTCCTTAATAATATTACGGTGGTAATTTGCTGTCGGATGGTAATTTTTTTTGCTGCGGAGTTTGCGCTGGAAATCGCAACTCCGAAATACACGGTATTTAGAATATTAAGCCATTGCCCCCGTTTCGTTGGTTTTCTTTTACATCGTATTAATTGGGGCCTTTGCGAAATATTCGAAGCGAGGATTCGAAAGCTAAAAATAATTAACGAATGCGATACTGGTAGTTTCACGTTGCACAAAATCTTACATTAAGATTCCGCCTAATTTCCAAATTGAAGGTGGCACTCAAAGGCTCCTCGAATATTAAAATTAGCTAAACGAAATATCTGTAACGATGTCTATTGAAATAAAATTTCTCTTTTTATAATAAAACAGCACCAAATTACTTTTCTAGATTTTCGCAACGAATTGTAAACACATCCACGGCGTCGTTACGATACACGCGTGAATAAAAAAATTAAATAACAATTACGCGTCGCGGAAAAGCCATTAGCTCGATTTAAAATGACATTTTCAAAGAGGTAAAAATGACGAACGCGATAACGACGCTGTATTGTAAATTGTTCATAAAAGTGTAAATATTCGATCATTACACGCCATTTAACATTCGATATAATTTCACTTTTCCTCTCTTGGTGTTTTTTTTTTTTCATACTGCACTTTAAATATAATAATAGCCTATATTTACATTTAATTCGCCGCATTTTTCCTAGCGGAACGATCGCGATTATAGCGGTGAAAATTTTTCGAAATTTTGTCAACTATACTGTTAAACGTAAAACGTACGTATAGACGTATACTTAGTAGGGGATTTTCCATTCCATCCCACCTCTTTAATGCGTTATCGTAGTTATATCGAACTTTTATGTTTCTATTGCTAATAAAGATGTTTAGGTAATACAGTCCATTTTCGTCCGTATAGGAATATACGTTATTTTCGATATGATGTGTTTTAATTCTCGAATACACTTTATTTTTCGAAGTTGAATTTTAATATTAACATTTTGGTCCTTCGGGCCGGATCTTTTTTCTCCGGTGCTAAGATGTCGTGATGGTTTAAAAGGTATTTCGGTTTTCGTTTTCGTTGTATCGTTCGTATAAAGGTGATCGTTCGTCATGTTGGACGGTGAAGGTGAGAGCCTGATCAGGCTCGAACGTGAAAAGCGTAGACTGGTCAGGTCAATGACGTCGGATCGAGCGACTGTAGCGTCGTTGCTCGAAGAAACTATGTCTAATAGCATAGTCAACGCAATAGCGTCGAATCTAGAATCGTGGAGCCGATGCGTTGATGAATTGGAAAAGGTCGACGAAGGCCTAATGGATTTTATCGATTATACCAAGGCGGACGCCTTGAAAGAAGAGGAAAGAATCGCAAAAGAATACGATTCCTTTCGGAAAGAGTTGTCGACGTATTTTGGTAAATATAAAACAGCGAAAGAAACTTTGTTACCGCCTCAGGATTCACCTAGTCGCGGTAGGCCGTCAATGATGAGTTCGTCATTTTTCGAGGCTCACTTAACTAACCCTGTAATTAAATTGCAAGACATTCCGGTGCCAGAATTCGACGGTACCCTGGAAAAGTATCCAGATTGGTACGCGGAATTCGAAAATGTCGTTGATAAGAACGAAAATTTAGACGATTTTCAAAAGATGTATTTGTTACGAAGATGTTTTACCGGTAAGGCCAAGAAATATTTAATCGATTTTGGAACGAAAGGTGAATACTATCGACCCGCGTTGGATTATATTCAACGAAAATTCAACAATAGGCGCCGAATCATTGCTGAACATTTCCATCAGTTGTACCACTTGCCTATTATGAAAGCTTCAACCATGAGAGATACTCTCGATGACGTTCAACGTATTCTTCGTGGATTAAAAGTATGTGGTATTCAGACTCAGGCATTTTCTCCATTCGTTACATACTTGGTGACG
>QBDW01002364.1:0-68049 GCA_003261595.1 Maconellicoccus hirsutus
TGTACATTAGAGGTAGTTGACCTCGATCCAAATGAGCTTTGTGGTTTTCGATAGAGAGCGGCCATTCGAGTATATTTGGTAACCTTAGCCTCGCCATTCAATGAGTTTTTGCTCAAGAATAAACACACCGTTGGAATCGATACACTTCGAATGGACTTAATCGTGTCGGAAGTCACTATTATGCATAATTCGTGATCATACATTGAATAAATTCCGCAAACGAACAGAACTAACCCAACTTGAAAGTCAATAAGTGAAATAGTTTCGAGAAAAAAAGCGAAACCCGAAGTGAACCGCAATTTCAAATGAAAATAAAAGAAAAAACAATTAATCAAAGTCAATCAATAAATGGGGCTCGGAGATAGGAGGGGGTACGAGTCAAAAACCAAAATTCAAATCGACTATTGTCAAAGATAATACATTAAATTTGATGAAAACAACAATAAAATAATAAGAAAGTAAAGCAAAAATAATGAAAAACTACATTAAAAAAAGTTAATTCTTTTAAACGAAATTTAAGCCCCCAAAAAATCTCATTTTAGTATGAAAATAAATACACAAACGAAGAAAAATCATTCTAGACGTTATCTTGAAAAAAAAATTGCCAAATTTCCTAAAATTTCAATGCTCGATAAACGAAAACATCACTTTTCACATGTAATTACAACAGCCAAGTCAACCCATGCGTGAAAAATACACTTAAATTCACCGGAAATTTATTAAATACAAGTTAAAATGTTCATTCGTGGTAATTACAGTGAATAAACGCGATATACACAGGTAAATACCGTAAATTGCCAACAAAGTGATGTAAATTACCTTCATTATTGTCCTTTATTATACTCTTTCAATACTTCCATACTTTTTTTTTCGTAAAAATGTAATTTTTTGAAGAATTGAACTTTATTAAAAAAAATTTAATTTTTTTAACGTACTTTTTCATTGTTTTGTTTTACTTATTTTTCATTTTATTTTTGTTTTCATCAAGTTTGATGTATTATTTTTAATGATAATGAACTCGGGGTACGTTTTTTCACTCATTACTTCATCTACCCTCGAACCCCATTTAAATAATTAGAAACTTCGACGAATCGATTTACCCTTCGTAAAACTATTAATATCACTTTTCAAGGAAGGAGAGGGAGGGACATACATAATTACAATGATTTAAAATACAGTAATTACTTCTGAATTATGTTAATTGACATGCAAAATAACCATAACCATCACAGCATATAAAATTACGGTAATTACCCAAATCCAATACAATTCGCATATAAAAATACTGTTACTCATCGTCAACGGCGTTCATGCTGAAAATATGGTAATAACAAAAAAATACCGTAATTCACATACACCGCAAGAGTAATTTACCGTAATTACGCGTAAAATTACGGTAATTACGGAAATCGCGCGTAAATTTCATCTGGTAATATTATAATTCACCACAACTAGGATCGAAAATACGGTAATTACCGGAATATTACCGTAATTGACACCTAAAACAAGAGTAATTTACCACCATCACATAGGTAATTACGGTAATCGCAGACTCTCGTTGCAACCAGCATTTTAAAATACCATTTATTACCACCACCGCGACTAAATATACGGTAATTACGGTAAATACGGTAATTTATCAAATAATATCGAATTTTTTGATTCATTTCAATTGGACGTTTTAATAAACCCTTGCACGTAATGAAGCTTTTCATATATGGTAATTTTAAATACCGTAATTTACCAAGTCCGCCGTGGTAATTTACGGTAATTTGATAAATTGTCGTAATTTACGACTTGAAAATTGCGTTATCGATTTTTCATCATTATATCTTCTTTCGAAGACCACACGACGAAAATTAGCCCCTCGATGCATCGTTCTTTGTTATTTCTAACTCGGTGAAAAATAACCGCAAAATATTTCATTCAGGAAAACCTACGATTACGGACGAAAATCGAAAGAAAAAAGAAACACTCAAGCTCGATAAACTTGACCTTGGAAAGCGAACAAAAACGAGGAAATGAAAGCGGTCGAAAATTCGAAGCTAGGGCTTATCGCGATGAGTCATTTAGCGCGAACATTAAAGCGGCGCGAATTCCACGTGCTAACTTTCGCAATACCGAGACCTTTACGAAAAGCCGAACATGTGGTGTAGTTCGAAGCCTTTATCTGGGCGATATTTCAATCGAAAAAACACCACGTTCAAGATTTCGCGAGATTAACGAGAGAAAAAAAAAACTCGAGATGGTAAAAGTAGATAACGAAACCGCAGATATCATTCGGCCATTCTCGATATAGATTTAAGATACAAAGCAAAACCCTCGACCGGCTAAATCAATAAAATAATTACCTCCATAAAACTCGGATACTCTGCGGCATCGCGAAATAATAAATTTTTCAACATCGTGCGTTCGTGCCTCGAGCGCGCTGCAAAAGCTCCTCGTCGCGTGGTCGACCGATACGAAAAAGAAAAAGGTATATACCAACAGCACCTATCACATTTCCCGATGACGTCACATGCCAAGTCGTATGGCAACCGAGCCGATGAAATAGACGAAATCGTCCGATAAAAGCACCTCCGAAGCCGTAATAAACTTCGATTACTGCACCGGGAACTCGAAAAAAATTCGTCGTTCAAGGAAAACCGCACCGAACGATGCAGACGATACCGGACAAACAGGAATTTACACTTTTTCGTATAATTATACCGACAAATAATGGAGACTAATTTCGATACGACGACGTTACCTTTTGAAAATACTTAAAAAAAAATTGTTTCCAAAGATAATGTAAATATAACCGAGTATAGTATGTTTTGTAAATACACCAATTAAATGATTCAAAATCTAGTGTGAAATTGTCTTCGAAAATCGTATGATAATTTATTTAGAAGGAATACTAAACGAGGTGGGAGGTGGGGACAAGAGCAGGAAAAGATAGCAAGACTGTACGAGTCGACGTAAAAACTCGAAATACACGTTGAAAGGAATTTATACCTGAGCCTTTCTAAATCACATTCGAGCATGGATTTCTCGTAGCAGTTGGCCAAGTTCACCTCTTCGGGTTGTCTTTTCGATTTTTTCAACTTCAATGTATCCACGTGAGTTAAAAATAACTTCATTTTCAAGTCGGATGAATTTTTCGTATCGGACAAGTTACGCACCCTTTCTCTTCGTAGCATAATCAATCTAGCATTTGAGGTTATAAAATGAGGAGAAAAGCTGAAATTATATACATTTAACGTCTTTCATAAGATATTTCGATCAGAGACCAACGTCATGCAAGGAAACCTCCAATTCTGCGGATTTTACTCCCCTAAAACCGGTTTTTGGCTTGTATCTTCGTGAAAACCAGTTTAATCGGGAAAATAGTTCAGATCGAAATTAAAGCCCATAAAATTCTCTATAAAATGGACTCCAAACAAACTATCGTCACACAAAGCATTTGTGTTTCACATACGATTAAAAAGACTGTAATTTTTTAGCAAAAACGTATCAATTTAGTTTTTCGCATCTAACATCGCGGAAACCGGTTTTATCTAAAAAATAGTTCAATTCAAAATTAAAGCCCATTGAATTTTCTACAAAATCGACTAAAAAAAATTCCAAATCATTAACTCAGTTCTCAATGTCGTTATAATAAATGAAGTTAAGAAATTGTCAAAAACCCTTCGACTTGGCCCGATCACTGTTCAAAAACTAATCAACCCACTTGAATTTTTTCTCATTATTTTGCAGGAAATTTGAAAGAATTTAATTTTAAACCGAATCTTTTGCCTCATAAAATCAATTTTTGTTGAGCTATAAACCAAAAACCGGAAGTTGGCAATTAAGTCAAAAAATCACAAGGACCCTTCACTTCGTGGGTTCGTAACTTGATAAGGAGGTGAATGACCTCAAATTTCGTTTAATGAATTTTGCAGGGAATTTAATGCACTTTAATTTCGAATAGAATATTTTTTCGAAAAAATTATTTTTTTCCAAATTAAAAAAAAAACAAAATTTACGAAATTTTTGCTAAAAAAATTACCACTTTTTGATCACTTTATACAGAAATTCATCGAGTGACGTCACTCTTCGTGAAGTTTATTTTATAAAGAATTCGATGGGCTTCCATTTTGGACTACTTCATTTCTCGTATGAAACCGGTTTTCAAGAAGTTACAAGCAAAAAACTCATTTCAAGGGACTGGTAAGTAAGATCTTCCAAAAAAGAAGCTGCGTACGTGCCATTTATCACGGGATCGAACATGTAAAGGACGTTATATTCGAGGTATGTACCAAATTTCACTTCTTCCCCTCATTATTTGTCACCTCAAGGTCATTCGCGGAATAAATTAACCGTATTTATAAATCGGAAACGACGTACACCCTGATCAAAAAATCAAATTCTTTGAGTAACTGTCGATTAACAAACATGAGAAATCAGGGAATATAAAATTTCACAAAAATTCATCACTCACTTCGACGCCGCGAACCATCACGAGGTTGGTGAACTCGAACGAAGACGACGCCGGTATGTAGTCTACAGATAAAACATTAATTCGTATAAATTGCTACGTTTCTAGGTAATCTTGCTCATTCAAGATTACGGAATACTTTTAAGACTATTTACGACTTTTTAGTATTTTCCGTCGGAATATTTTTTCACAATTTATAAACGGATCGCCGCACGATTACACGAAGTCTGGTTTACGAAATATTCTATAAATATGATTTATCTTCAAGCTGCAACAATACGATCGCGTTCGTGATTTATATACACATCCGATAAAATGATAAGAGAGTAAAATAGATACCGCGAAATGGCAATAAATAAGCGAGATATTTACAATTGTTTGCGTTACAATGTATATACACAGGTTATATGTACAGTGGCAATTAATTGTATCATGAATAACCTCGATTTAATTAACCGTAATTTAATACTTTCAATCGTACGCCGACGAATGATTGTTCTTTTTCATTTCGTATTGGCATTTTTTCTTCGAAGAATATCACAACCGGTCAAAATACAAACGACATAATGAACGCAGAATTCCAAGATACAGATACGTACGTGAAATTATTCGTGTACTTGAGATGAGATTAAATACCGAAAATACACGTACATGGTATAAGAATTTGCAGCATTTGAGATGATTATTTGATTAGGACGTCACCCTTCACCTTAATTTTTTTTCATCGCTTAGTATTCGCAACAAAGATGGATAAGTGTTTTTGAAAAGTTTTCAAACGATGAAACGATCTGAATATTTCGTTACTTTCCAACTTCGTAAATATTCTGGAAAAATATTCAGAAATTTCGAAATTCTAGAATACGCGATTTGTGCATTTCTAGAAGTCGACGTTTGGAAACGACTTTGGTTGCGTGAGAAATCTTAAATTTTGGAATTCTCGATAATCCGACAAAATTATGAAATTCTAGAATATTCTATATAACGTAGCTATTCTATAGAATATTGCAATTTTAGAATAAAGCTCGTTTATAGGTTGTAAAAATTTATAATATTCTATGAAACAAAACAACTCTATGAAATGGTGCAATTCTAAAATAAAATGGGTGGGAGTATGTCACAAAATTCTAGAATATGCTACACACACCAAAACCATTAAATAGCATGCCGCAATTCTAGAATAAACCAGTCCAAAATTTTAGAATAATAATTATGGCTTATAGGAAAATCAATGATTCTACATAAAATAATCAAAGGCGCTAGAATTTGTGAATCAACTTGTAAAATTTGAGAATATCTAGAAACCAAAATTCTAGAATTTTGTAAAATTTCACTCAATATTCCAAAATTTAAGAATAATAAGCAAAACCATCCTAAAATTTAACGATTTAAGGATTATTAAAGAGAAAACCCTCACAAAAAATACGAATACGATTCTAGAATATCGTGAATCTCAAAATGCCAATTCTAGCACGAGTAGACATGGGCTAATCCAAAATTGAATAATTCTACAGCTGATGACGTAATTTCTTTGGAAATTTCTTGGAATTCTAAAATTTTAATGTCCAATTTCATATCATGTTTTTAAACTGAAAAAATTTTTTGAGTCATAAACGTGCTAGATCATTAACGCCATGAAATAGATTTTATATAGAATCGATGACGTCATCGGGGTTAAGCAAATATTTATAATTTTTAAAGAACTGCAATAAAGGAAGGAGGATACCGACTCAATGCATTAATAATCTCTCAGGAGAACGATTTTGCCGAAGATGGCTTTATGACGTCATAAATCATAATTGTACAGCCAAAATTTCCAAGAAATTAAGAGAGAGTTGGTACCTTAGAAAAATACGTAAATTTCTCACAATAGGCGTCGCATAATTGGAAAAAAATTAATAAAATAATAAAACGTCGAAAAATCTCCGAAAAAATTCCCCGAAATAATTTTGTGCAATTAAACGCCATCTTGAGCTAGATCAATGATGTCATTTATTAATAAAATATGACGTCATCGTCCTTAATAAAAATTAACTCTGGGCGAGTTATTAAGATTAATTTTTTAAAAATCTATGGGTTATTTTTTGTTTTTTTTTTGGGGGGGGAGGGTTACGCCATTACTTATAACATTTGGTAAGTTATTGGAGCAATTTTTCGAGTATTCATCTTGAATTTTTAAATTTTTTTTTGCACTTTTTTCACTTTTTTGCAGAATTTTACGGTCTTTTTTCGACTATTTTTGAATATTTATCTCAATTTTTATAAATTGATTTAAAAAACATGGTCTAATTGTTTAAATTTTTTTGCAATTTTGTTACAATTTTTCTGATATTTTTTTGTAATTTTTTAGCCATTTTTTCAAGCAATAAATTTTCTAATTGGATCAAAGTTTGGAAACATTTTACTCTAATTTTTTTTTAAATCAATTTTAGTCAATTTCATATAAATTATAAAAATTTTTTTCTATATTATTGGAAAATATATTTTTTTTAATTTAGAATTTTCAGGATATGCTTAAATTTTGAGAAAATTGCAGTAATCTTTCATTTTTGGAATTGCTGACATATAAATTCATTGAATGAGGTGTTTCACTTTTTCCATAAAATTACAGAATTTTTCCGTAAATTATGAGACATGTTTTTTTTTAGTCGGTCATTCCGTGACTCAAATTAAAACAAATTTTAAAATAAAAATTAAAAGAAAATTGTCGAGTGTTTTTTTCAACAGAAAAATATCTCGTGTGGATTATCGATTAATGAAAACGTGAAAATCATAATTTCACGAAACGCAGCTTCGCAAAATGAGATACGATAAATTCGTGTCTAGACGAAAAACAAAGGTTAATTAAATTTCAATATTTTTAAAAATATTAGGTAATGTAATTTGAAACAAATTTACTTGGAAATTAGTTCGGGTAAATGAAGCGCGTTGTCGAGCTTGATTGAATAATTATTTCTAATGACGTCATTACCTTATCACAAATAGCACGTACGTGAAATTTATACCTACGTATCCAAAATATTATTTATTACAAACGTATCAAAAAGAACTACTTTAGGCAAAATCACCCTTAAATCTCGAATAAATAAGCTAACACGAATCTTCGTAATTCACAAGATATCTACAAGTAGAAATTTACAAAATTACGAGGCTGCGGAGAGGGGAAGAGGGATAGATGGAATTCATCGAAATTCAGAATTCTTCCAATGCCTTGGAAATGCAATAAATAACAAATTCTTGTTATACTCCTGCAAAAAAAAAATCCAAATAGTCCACCCGCCCGCATTCATAAATTGATGCCTCTTAACTCGATAGGCAGAGGAAATTCGCGAGGAATAATTTTAATTAATAAAGCGACTTTTCCTTATTCAAACGCCGCAAACCGCATTCCAAACGAGGTCGACGGGTTCGTAAGAGAAGATCAAGTATGACAGGTCGAGGATTCGAAGCACGCAATTTTCAACGTGTTTTCACCAAATCGAATATTTTCGTGGATTTATTATTTGTTGTGGTATTTCGGAGACATTGATGTGTTTCAAGTTGAAAATATTCGTAGATTTGAGGGGTCGGTAAATTATGGCGCCATGCTTGAGATGACAGGGAATTTAGGTATTTAAAATTATTTTAATGACTAATTTTTTAAATATTTTTTTTCCATGACTTGAAATTACATGACGTTTACTGAAAATAATCTGATATGAATAAAATATTGCGTAGATATTGAAAAAAAATTTTCGTGCTATTTTCGAGCCTATCGAAAGTCGTAAAAAATCTTCAAAATGGCCGACAGGAGGCCATTTCAGGTGATTGCGAAAAATCAATTTTATTTTAATTTTTCTAAAATAATCGGGCGCTCGAAAAAAATGAAAATTCTTTAAAATAAAATATGCAGATTTATAGCGGACGTTTTCCAAACGTCGGATTTTTCGAGACACCCTGTACTCGATAATTATATTTGAAAAAAATGACCTAAATAAATTACGGATTTAATGATCGATCTATGTGCTAACGAGGAATTAGCGGGTATCCCCGAAGGCATCCTTATCGAGTTGATTAACGTAAAATTATGCAATCCGATTGTAAACACCGATGCGGCGTAATTAGTAATTAATTCTAGGTATCTAATTTCAAGAGGAAAAAGAACACCGCGAATTGCGACGATTGGAATGAGACTAAAATGAAGGAAAAGCCTATCGGAAGAACGCCGAAGAAACCACAAATGAAGGTTAGACAATTACCAATTGAACATGCGGATGATAGATGAAAAGCACAGATATACCAAGAATTTACAAAGGTTTGCCACCGTACACAATACTAGGTGAAAAAAAATCAACGAACCTGCATACTAATTTTACGCGGCTTACTACTTCTGGAACCATTCGATATCGGATCAGAGACCTTACGCGTTTTAGCCGAATTAATCGACGACAAGATGTCTTTTTTAATAGTAGATGGCGACTTTTTATCGAAACTGATGGTAGACGGAGAATCACCGTTGGGAGTGACGGGCACGGAGTTGGTGCCTTCGGTGAAGGTGTCCTCATCCGGAGTATGAGGATCTATTAAACCGTCACCTTCGTATTCTTCGCTATAGATAGATTCGTGTATTTCTAGACGAGACAATTTACGTACTTTTTCGCAGGTGGCCGACGTCGACCATTCGTCTTTACTCGTTATCGGCATCTCGGTTACGTGACCGTTTTTCAATTCCTCTTCGGCGATCGCGTCCTCTTCTTCGCCGTCTTCTTTTTTGACGGCGTCTCGACGCAGATCCAGGGTATCTACCATTATCGGCGCGCTTTCCGTTTTACCTTTTAGCTTATTCAAGATACCTTTGCCTCCTTTGACGATTTTCTTAATCGGAGGTTTCGGTTTTTTGGGGTTCTTGAGTTTCTGCTGTGTTGGTTGGATAGCGTCCAAGTTCGGCGTACTGGTCGCTTCAGGTGGGCTGGCTTCTTCTGGTAGTTCCGGAGTGTCGTTTAAATCTTCGCTTTGGTTTAATTCGCTTTCCGCGGAGTCGGTTTTCTTCTTCTTTTTACGCATGACGTTCTTCCTGAGACCACGAAAAGAGGAGATTTTACCTACGGTGGCGTTTCTCAGCGACGAAAACGAAGACGACGATGGACTCGGGCTGTTGTCGCGTTTCGTTCGCGGTAAAGTTTTCGCTTTATCGGACATGGCGGATATTATGAAATATACTCGAGAAAAATTATTCGCATTTCGAAAAAAAAAACAACGCGATTAATCAAGGTATCGAACTAAACGCGTCCGAACGTTTTCATAATGAAATTATCTATGAATGGTACTCAACTAGTTTTCTTAATCGGACCGGTACTACTTGCTGAGAGCAAATGGAAGAGGTATCCCGAACTTAACGCGTTTAAAAAATTAATCAGCTGACCATCTCGAACCGGTTATACGTCGTGTACGTCTCGTACCTTAATCGATAATTAATCGAAGTATTGTTGACAATTTTAGCAAAAGTGATAAACCTTTGAAAAGGTAGGGGCTTCGGTACATCAGGGTCAGAGATAAAAATATAATATCAATGTCAATTGATAAAGCTTCACCCAAGCTGAACACTTCGAACATTTGCTATGGAAACCATCAACACGCCAAAATACCGGCGAAATTTCAACCAACCGTGAAACCACGAGTGGAAATTTTCGAGCGTTTTAATCGCTACAAATTTCATTACAGATTAAAGTCGTCGTATCTGGAAACGGTAAATGTGATCTTTTGAACCGTCAACGAAGAATCCAACAATTTCGAAATGCTTGAAAATCTCAAACTCGATTTGGTCGAATGAAACGCAATGTACTTCAAATTTAGATTACTACGCGACATTAATCAATTTACGTATATGTGATAAAGTATCAACATACTGTAAGCAATAATATTAAGCGTAAAAAATACGATAATGATACTCACCATTTGAGTTAATTAGTTGAGAACTTGATATCTTTTTTTTCAGAAAATCATACAACAGATAAGCATCATAGACCGGCCAAATTTCACAACTTCGGTACACAGCAAAGGAATATAATTTCGATAACTACGCGAAGAAAGATGTGGCGAAATAAACGAGAATTATTTCTAGCACTTATCTTATTTTTATCGATGAAGACATACTACTGACTGAGCACTGATATAGCTATGAAGTTGTTTTCATCAAACATGAAAAACCAATTCGAACGTATGCATTTTCATTCCATATAACAACTCGTTTACATATTAATTCATCGAATATGAAGAATTTACGCACGCAGAACAACAAAATGAACTTCATTACGCGAAAATTTTAAATATGCAACATTAGCCGAAGCATTTTCCGAATAAAAAATTGATAGCGTTTGAATTGATATCCTGTGATATATGGAAAGAACGAGTTCAGTCAGCCTTATATCCCGCGAACCGTTCCCCTCTTTGCTTCCCCTATTCCCGTGAATAATTTCCTCGAACATTTATGCAGATTATAGTGGAATTACTGCGGAAATGCAGTTTGAAGAATTTTATTTCCAAATGCTTTTAACAACACATATAATCATTCGTTATCACTGATTAATCCTTCGAAAAAACGACTTCGTAATCGTGAATATTTTGACTCTTTTGACTCCATTTTCTAACACCGGAGAAAAATTAAAATGGTGGCGAAAAGCGTAATGAACGATTTCGTGTTTTTCGCCATGTTACAATAATTAAAATAAATAATTGTAACAAAAACTTTATTCAAAAATGCGGTTACAATTTATTTAATAAATTAAATGATAATGTATGCGCATATATTTTTAATACATCTACATACATTAAAATAACTGCATATGTGTGAAAAAAAATGCCTTGATGCATACGCGATTTAAATTTGAAGAAAGTTGATAAATTTGTTTAAAAGATGCAATTATACATCAAAAAATACATTCATTCCGTACAGAAGCAAGTTTATTAGAATCATAAAATTGTAAAACAATTCTTCAACGAAAGAAAGGTTATATGTAATAACAATTTCGATCATTTTCCGTTCGCCGGAAGCTCTTCATTGATCGTTTATTTGCAGATCAAGGATACTCGCTCCAAATTAAGTAACTTCTTAAGCAAAGACGTTTGTCAAATAGCTTGGCAAGTTGGTATCTTTCTTTCTTGGTTACCGAACTTGGCATGATTATGAATTTTCACCTTTTTTAACTTTAAAATGCTATAACAAAGTACAATATGTCTAAAAAGCATGTAAGAGATACAAAGTACGGTATGAGCAAATTTTCTTTACCTATTATTGGGTGTACTTTTTGAGAAACGTAGAATAACAAGTCGATGACGACTTGTGCTTCATAATTAATTATTAAATTCTAATAATTATCATCATAAAAGCATTAACAAATTTCCAATTGCAACATTAATTTTATTCATAATATTCTATAGATGTCCGCAAGAGGGATTTATAAAGTAATATCATGTAATATACAAAAAAATTATGGTCTTAATTGAAATTATTCATCTGCCCTTCAACACTTTATTTTTTTTCAATTTCCTTCTAATATCAACACCTTTTTCTTTTTTCTTTATCAATTTTCTCAACGATCTGAAACAAGCGAAACATTTTCAGTTGTAGGCAGGAATACATTAAAACTTGATTCGATTTTTCTGATATATTGAGGTACTTACTTTAATATTTTCAGTTTCTCGTCAGTATCCAATTTCTTCAAAAATTCTACCTCTTTTTCATATCCTTTAGTCCAATTATTTCCTAACATCTTAATAACAGCGTTATTTTGCGTTTGCTCCGATGAAATGTTTTTTTTTAATAATAATCCTTCTTCTTTCATATCTCTAATCAAGACCGAAGGATCGGTGGTGGTGGTCGTAGGTAAATCAAAATCTTCAGCTGATTTATTAAACAGAGGGCATTCTTTGTCTAAAATCACAAGAAAATTTGTTAGATATAATTATTTAAATTGTAAATGAAAATATTCGAAATATCATTTAACCTGTATTGAGATGACCCCAATTATGACATTTAATACATCGAACGTTTCTAACACGAATACCAAAAGGTTGATCACGAATCTCCGCGTTTCCTTTACAGTAGCTAAAATAAGAAAGAAGTGTTATAGACGATGTAGAAATAACTTAAAAGAATAATGCGATTAAATCTTACTCTTCACGCGGTGCGTTGAATTTACGTTGCCATTCGAATTTGGTGTCAGGTTCGAGATCGTCTTTGGTTTTTTCTTTAACTAGACCTGGTGGCGGTTCGTACATGAAATTAAGAGTTAGCTTTTCTTTGCTGTCCTTCCAAAGTAATGCCCTGAAATTAACAATAGATTAGTACAAATTTTGGATGGTTTCTTCGTCGATAACTTGTCGACGTACTTGTTGTTGTACAGATCTTGTTCTTTTTCGTATTGCACTCGTAATTCTTCTTGCTTCTTTTTGTAGGCTTCGGTTTTCTGTTCTGCCATCCATACCTTGAATTTAATGATGAATTAGTACGTTATCGAATTTAGCGTAGGATGTAGTGGAATATTGGTATTCGTATTCGAATGTTCAAATTTGATTGAATTGTATTTGATAATATGGTGTTATTTCACTTACCCTTTTCAGGTTGTCTCTCGACGCAGGATGGAAGAACTTTTTGCACATGTAATTGTTGAAACCTTTACCCATTTTGATAGAAAATAAGAAAGAAAATGAGAGAGAAGAAAACTCAAGCCACTGAAAAATCGAATTTTAATTATTATCAAAAATTTCACAATATGGCGATGTTTATGACGTCATCAGCTGAAATTTAGTGATAAGATTTGCCATATTGTGACGTCACTCTTTATAAGAAAGACGAAGTTTGTTTATTTATTTTTTTCCATCTCGTGCTTTATTAATTTTTTTTTAAATTTCGCTCAATAAAATTGCATTTATTCTTTTTTTAAAATGGGTGATCCATCGGCGATGGATATTCAAAAATTACGAGAAGAAATTGAATCCTTATCCGAACAATTACGAGAGAAAAGGAAACGCTTAGCTGTTCTCACCGATGAGCAGGTGAGTGTCTGTTGATATTCCATATAAAACTAATTTTTTGTGTTTTGTCGGAAAATTCTTACGAATTTTCTATCTCAAAGGCATATTTCTGATTTTCAAGTCATTATTCCTGTAATCTTGATTATTTTTGGTAGAATCAACAACACAATGATGTGCTGGAGACGGCCGAAATTTCGCGATACAGTCGTCAAATTATCCTTCCTATAGTAGGGCTAAAAGGTATGAATTATTCGTTATTTTTATAAATTATTAATCGTGTTATTTATCTAAATGTTCGATAATTTTAGGACAACAACTTCTTAAAAATGCCTCAGTATTGATTGTTGGTATTGGTGGCTTAGGATGTCCAGCTGCTATGTACTTAACTTCAGCCGGCATTGGTAAATTCGATTGATTTGAAATTTTGACCAATTAATTAATTTGTTTAAATCAACGTATCGTGCATTTAGGCCGTATCGGTTTAGTTGACTATGACGACGTAGAAATTAATAATCTACACCGGCAAATTTTACATTCTGAAGAAGATGTAAACGTTGCTAAAGTTGAATCTGCTTCCGATAAAATGAAACGGTAATTTCAAATTGGAAATATTTGACGACATTTTTTTCAACTTGTGAATTTTATTTTACAGATTAAATCACAAAGTGAAATTCGAAAATCATAAATGTCAATTAACAAGTGAAAATGCCATTCATATTATAATGCAATATGATGTTATTTTGGATGCTACTGATAACGTGGCCACCCGATACTTACTAAATGACGCATGTATATTTGCGAAAAAACCACTAGTCAGTGGATCAGCATTGCAAACAGAAGGACAACTCACCGTTTATAATCATTTGAGTTCGCCTTGTTATAGATGTTTGTATCCTCAACCTCCGCCACCGAATACGGTAAATAATTGCAGCAGTTCCGGTGTTTTAGGACCAGGTAAGTAATATGGAGTTTTTAATTTATAATATGGGATTTAATTTTGAAATCGTTTTCAGTATGTGGTGTGATCGGTACGTTGCAAGCACTCGAAGCTGTCAAAATTATTCTCGAATTAGATGGCGTCTTATCAGGTAGAATGTTACTATTTGATGGGTATGATACAACATTTCGATGCATAAGATTACGTAAAAAGAAACTCGACTGCGATATATGCGGTATAAATCCTACGATTAAGCAGCTCATAGATTACGAAGAATTTTGCTGCTCTCCTGCTAACGATAAAGTAAGCGTCAAAAGAGGCGATATTTTGGTGATCGTGAAGCAAAATTTAATGTTATTTGATGTTTTAGGAAAAATCCGTGCATCTGTTGAACAAAAGCGAACGAATTTCTGTTCATGATTTATATAAACTCAGATCTGAAATGGAACCGCATTTATTGATTGATGTTCGTTCAAACGAGGAGTACGAAATGTGCCATTTACCGGAGTCTATTAATCTACACATCAATTCTTTGGATAAAAATGCGAATTATTTAATTAAAAAAATCAACGATCTAAAATGTATCACAGATGATCCAAAGAGTACGTATAATTTGTGTTTTTTATACGTATTTCGATTATGTTCATATCTTTATTTTCGTTTTTTCAGTCGTTTTCATCTGTAGGCGCGGTAACGATTCTCAAATCGCTGTTAA
Organism: Maconellicoccus hirsutus; assembly: GCA_003261595.1. Classification (NCBI taxonomy): domain Eukaryota; kingdom Metazoa; phylum Arthropoda; class Insecta; order Hemiptera; family Pseudococcidae; genus Maconellicoccus; species Maconellicoccus hirsutus. The sequence continues at coordinate 15,121 of QBDW01002364.1, forward strand.
TATGTTGAAATCCAAGTTCGATATTAAATCGTTGTACGATGTAGAAGGTGGTTTTCATGCGTGGTCTAAACTCATCGATCATAATTTTCCTCATTATTAAAATAAACGTTTTCAATTATTTGCTTTTTATTTCTACGTCTACTTGTTTTTAATAAACGGTATCATTTTACGTCCGCAAAGAAACGAGATCACTTTTGTTTATAATGGACATCTGGTTGAATACGTAAATATTCCGCTGCTTTTTCCGGTGTTAGATCTCGTTGCACATTTGCTAACATTTCATACCTAAAAATTACAAATTGAATGCAAATCGAACTACGTAGATAATCAGTTACAAACTCCAAATGCATTAATTACTTACCCAACCATAAATTTTTTAACGGTAGCTGATCTGAGTAAAGGTGGAAGGTAGATACCATGGAATACCCAATGCTGACAATCTTCTTTTATTTTACACCCAGTTGGAGCTCCTGAATTAAAATGACGGCGAATGAATGAAATATATTTGTCTGCTGTAGTTCCACTGGAAAACTAACCGTGCCACCCCATGGAATACGGGAACGATGTTTTGAACAAGTTATCGTACTTCGTGCATATGGATTTCATTATTTTAGCCAAAGATTCTTTTTGTTTTTCATCTAAATCGTTAATCCTAAGAACGTGTTTTCTCGGCAACACCATCGTTTCGTATGGCCAAGATGCCCAGAATGGTACCAACACTACGAAGTCATCGTTTTTATCCACAATTCTTACCTACGATGTGAAATAAGTGGTGTTAAATATTTTTAACGAGGAAAACTATGAAAACTAACCTCATTTTTCAATTCTTTTTGTACATAATCCATCAACATAGGTCTTTTATACGTTTGGTAGTATATTTTTTGATATTTATCTTTGATACGTGGTTCATTCGGGTAGAAACAAGATGCCCAGATTTGACAATGCGGATGAGGATTCGAACAACCCATTATGGCACCTTTATTCTCGAATATTTGTACCCAAATATATTTCTCGCATAATTCATTGAATTGTTCGATCCACCTGTAAAATCACTCGTGAAATCAATTCCACTTGCTAAGAACTTTGAACTTTGGTGCTAATCGTTGACACAACAAATTCGCGTTAACTTTCAATCGAAAGTATACTATCGACAGATACTACCTATCAATAACTTTTCTAATTTCCTCAACGGTCATTAATGGTAACGTAATATTTGATTTGGGATGAAAACACATCACTCTACAAAGACCTTTCGCTGATCTCATTTTAAACAACGGATCATCATCAACAGGTGGTTCCGGTCCTTCGACTTTCAGCGCCGGAAAATCATTATCGAAAACATATGTACCGGTGTAATTTTCATTTTTCTATCGAAATATACGGTATCATTAAAACACTACGTATTATAAACACCGCTATCGAATAATTCATCACCTTGCCATTGGATCTTGTAACCCCAGGACTTAAAGGATTCGTAGGATCGAATTCGGGTATATCATCATCGACGGAACCTTCAACTTGACCGCTCCACGGCCTTTGTAATCGATGCGGCGATACAATTACCCATTCGTCCTTCAATGGATTATATCTGATGTGCGGATGTTCTGTGAAGGGTAAAACACCACGATAAACTACGAGTGAGATTTCTATCAGTGAAATATCAACGCTTACCGTCAGCTTTAAATACTTGATCCATTCGTCCCGAATAAAAACGAGGTAATAAAATGTATATCAAATCTTAAAGGATTTATTGTTTTAAAAAATATCAAAAATATCGTTCATCTAAAAAACAAAACAAACGTGTATAAAAGTTCATAAAATAATTCAAGTTACATACACTAAACACTTAACATTAACGCATATCGTAAACAAATGAGATAAGATGATTACGAATTTAATGATCGGCAAAATTTCAACAAGGTCAAATAAACGAAGTGTTTACGAATTTCTCCAATATTGGGCGAATTTATGAAGCTGCTCGACCAATGCAGCCATTACGGCGGTGACCGACATATCTAATAAATTCTGGAAATAATGCACCGCTTCTTCGTCGCCTAAATCCAATCTAAATTTTTCTTGTACTTTCATCACAGCTTTATCAGGTTCTAAAGCGATATCGGGCACGTTGGCGTTAACCATCAACGTGAACAAATTTAAAATCAAATTCGAATGTCTTCTGAGATGTAGAAAAGCGACATAGCATAGTTTGCGGAACTCGTTGTAATGCTCGGAATTCACGCCGCCCATAGCTTCGACCATTTCTTTGCTGAGTTTCATAGGCGGCGGTAAAGGCTTCGGGTCGCGACCGAGGATGTATCCAAAATCAATATGGAATAATTTTCCGGTCGTCGTTAGTAATAAATTATCGAAATGACGATCGCCGACACCGAGTAAATACGTAATCACGCAATATCCAGCGCAGCTTTTAACGTAAGTGTCCATTATATCGGGTGAAATACCATACGAACCGTTTTCACTAGGGTGATATTTACGGAAGAAATTCTGTATGGTGCCGCAAGTAGCCAATACCTCGGCCACCGGAACCGACTCGACAAATTGTACAAATCCGTGTTTTATACTAACAGCCAATACTCGATACGGTGTTAATTTCAAATCGAGGTTTTCGCTTCGTAACAGCTTATCCATCAAGGTTATTATTTGCAAAACCAATTGATCTTGGCGTAGGTCGTCGCCGTTTTTGAAAATAGTAACGTATTCTTTGTAATTAGTCGATAAGAAAGTTAATTTTGAAGGCATCAGGTGAGAATTAAATAACGTAGCTTTTTCAGGAACTATACCTTTGATGTGGACCGTCGGATCTAAGGGGAACGGTAATGGATCGAAATTCGAAAAATTAAACTTCGATGGGTCATTTTCCTTCAACAGAGATCGTAAATGTTCGATTTTCTTTTTACGATTGCCATTCTCGCGAGCCACGTTTTTCACCAGTTGCATCAACATGGTGACGAAAGTTTTCTGTTGTTTCAAGTACGCAGCTTTCTTTTGCATTTCAGCGCTGCCGTGGCGTAACGAAAGTAAAAACGTTTTTCGTACCGTCAAATACATATTCTTAATCGAACTATCTTGCTTGACTGTAGACGATTCGCAATCTTCGCATTCCACCATTAAATACCAATAAAAATAATTAGCTAAATTGAAGTTACCGCAAGCTCGATAAATAAGGAACGTGGCCAAATCCATATCGGTATTAGTATCGAATATAGTTTTGTAATACTGCATCACTTCGTTGTTATGGCCGGCATTTGTACTAACGCCCGATGACGACGATTCGCTCGACGTCGACGGTAACGATTCCGCGACGCCGTTATCCTTCGACGAGATCAATTCATCGAGGTGTTTGTATTTTTTATTAATATCTTCGAAATTTTCGTATTTCAAAGCTTGAACTAATTGCAGCAAGTACAAGAGGAGATCTTCATCTGAGGCTTGTTTAAGTCTAGTAACGGCGTAACGTCTGACAGCAGGATGTTGGAACTTGGGACCTAATAAACCTAACGCGTCTTCTACACCCATCGGAGCCCATTCCGCTAATAAATCCAACGCTTGTTTTACTTCGGCCGGTAACTTCCAATTAACACATTCTAGGAACTTGACAGAGGCTTTTTTCTGATTACTTAAATAAAATCGGAATTTCCATATGAGATCTTGCTCCTCGGTGGTGAGCTGCTTGGTAGGCGGATATCCGACAATATTGTTGAGTTGATCGCGAACGGCGGCGTTTGGTTTGGCATCTTTGTCAGAGATACCACTGCGTACGCTACGTGATAATATGTGATGTTTCCTTTCGACCAAATTATCCAGACCGATTTCTGTATCAGGTATGGTGACAATTTCACCTTGCGTTTTGCAAGGTATAACGTCATCATCTTCTTCTTCGTAATAGACGACATGGAACGACATGTCGTTCATAGTCACCTCCGGAAATTCCACTGTCAAGTATAAATACGGCGAGTCGCTTTTCTCTCTTTTTTTTATCACTTCTATTTCACGAAAAGTTAGTCTATCTAGCCATTCAACAGGAGGTAGAAGTCCTTCTTGGTATTGTTTAACTAATTTACGTAAATGGTACATTTTACTACTCTTGTCGTTCATTTTACCAGGAGTAAGGTTATTCGTCGGGCTACCATCGGCTTCGGTGAGGGGCCATACTCGTAAATCCATCAAACCTCTTCGGTATAAGCCTCGTTTGCCGAATAACGGTAACGTCGTGCCTCCAACAGCGCGTAATTCCGTTGCCCCGACGCAATCGTACAGTGTAATGGCTAACAACGCGTTTCGAGGTAAATCGCTGTAGTTTATTGGTAACTTTATGTATTCGCTCCAGTTCCATTGATTGGTGAATGCTTTATACGACGAAGATGTCGGTAAACATAACTCTTTGCCATCAGCGTATACTCGAAGCATTGCCATTAAATCGGGTCGTTTTGATTGATGCATGCCGGAGAATTTCATGTCGTATTTTTCTAATACTTCTTTGCGAATGTCTGACGCTGATAGGAATTCTCCTTCTAGGGAACATAGCTTCACCCCTATTTCGGTCGTCAGTGAGTAGCTTTTTATAAATGAAAACGAAGCTGATTTTTCCAAATTCGCCATTTTCGTTGTTTTTTCCTGTAAAAATAAACATCCCGTTAAACTACCGAATAGCATATTATTTCGAAGCAATGCAATAACAGCAAAATTCATGACGCGGCTCGTCTTTACACATTAAATTGATAAATTCGAATAAACAATAACCCGAGAAACTTTGCAATATTTTACAAGCAGTAGATATTCTTATAACAAAGCACCATATACACACGTGATTCAAGTAAAGCCACGGTTGCAGCTCAACACCGTCAATCACAAAATCTGCCATTATGTAGGCCAAATTATTAATTTCCGCAAAAAAGTACTCTGGATTCAACTTTTTTCATATTAGGTTAAAAAGATGAACTTATCTATTAAACCAGATAAAGAACTTGAATCAATTACGCAAGTACAATTTTGAAAGGAATGTTGTTTGAATACATTCAATTTATCTTCAATGATTTATACCTTCAGTTCATTCGTGCTTCGTAAAATCAACAAAATTTGTGTTAATTTATTCTGGAAAATAAATGAAAAATAAATTCGAACGTAGCATTTTTACATCCTTCCAATCATAGCTCGAATTCATGTCATAAAGTGGACAAAGGAATGTAGGAAATTCACGCGTCCGTAACAATAGACGAACGCCATTACGCTTAGAAGAGGAATAAAAATCGAAGCATTTCTCGATGAAAAAATAAATATTATAAATTACCAAAAATTGTAAAAAATTACTCACCTAAAGACTAGTAATCATTACTAAGTTCGTTATTCAAATAGTAATCGAGTAAACTTATAAAAGCACTTACGAATAGTTCTAAACTTGAAATAATTTTCAAAAAGAAATACAACACGCGAATTCCAAAGACGAAAAAATAAATAAAATGCGTTTTAAAACTTTTTCTTTCGAAAAACTTTTCAATTCCTTATCACTCAGCTGCGATTACAGGGTTTCTTCGGTCTTCTCCTTAACTCAAAAATCTCTTCGTTATGAGAAAATTTTTCATTTGATAATTTTTTTCACGCAACTACGTTTAATTTAAATACAAATTATTCAAATTAAAGCATTCAAGTTGAAAATAATTTATATTTACGTTTTTATTCTGATAAAATCAATAATTAAAATTAAAATTTAGATAATAAATCAAATTCTCGTTTTACGCGAGAAATATTTTATTTGTGTTTTGTGGTAACACTGCTTATTTGTTTTTCTACAAACAATGGAAATTTAGGCCAATTGATAGCGCGTTTGAAATACGAAAATAATTTTAAATGACGAAAACTTAAAGATGGTTTGATTTAAATTGCTTGAATTATATACTTGTTGAAATGATCAGCATGGATGAAATTCAAGTCGAGAGGTAACGCTCTTTTATAATATTAATAAATTGTAATTCATTTACTATTATGTTAGATATGTCGCAAATGTATTTTTATCAAGCTTTGAGGTCTATGACCACGTACGACGAAGCATTACGTTTCACTTTTGCGGTACTTGCATTCTGGAAAGATCTCTGTACTGAGCTATTAATTAATGCGGACGAAATTAAGGTTTTGTTTGTAAAATAACGTAATTAATCTTATTTTCGTGGGGTTTTCATTACTGCGTGGGCGTTCGTTGGTACAATAAGTTGAAGGAAATACATCGGCGCTGATGAACTTTGTATTTACGAATTAAATTACACAAATACGTTACAGAATCGCTTCTTTGTTGCCATGTAATAACCAACTCCTATCGTACCGATATATTGATTATATCACTATAATAATTTTCACCGTTGAATATCCCTGTTAAATGGACCATATGGTATACCAGGAAAATATGTTTTCAGCCATTACATTTCGAAATTGGACGGCTCGAAAAATGAAACTTGAATAAATCGATGTGTTAGCGCGTCACACGTAACAGTATTCGTTTCGTGATGATATCATTTTTTTGATCGATAAATTTCACCAGATTACTTCACTGCTGGGTAAATCCCATTAGTAACCAATTTTGGAATGGAATTTCTTATTTTATCCGACTGGTGAGCGAAGGTGTAATTTTATTCCTCTATGATTTTAAATCGAATTAAAAATATTAAATTGTTACCATACATGTGAAAAATAATCATAATTTAGGGTTTATTTATTTATATGGATTTTTTATTATTGAACCAAATGTGTTGCCATATGGCACATAATTCAACCTAAAGCCACAAATGGTTGGGACATTTCCTATTTTGGTTTTATGCAACTAGCAACTACCAAAATAACCTGTTGATGATAATTGAAAACGAAATGAAAATTCTGTAAATGTAAATTGCTAATTTATAAATTATAAAAATATAGAATGTATAGGAAATAACGTATGAAATATTTTCTCTTTTCAGATACTTGGACGAAATGGATTTTTAATTTGACATAATTTTACAACAATTACTTGACAGGTGAGAATAAGTATATTATTAATGTACTCATTGCGTATTAATTTCGGCACTTGTAATGATTGGGATTATAATATTTTATCTACAAATTTGAATAAATTTCAACAAGTTCGATTCGAGAGAGGTATCTATATTAATTTCAACTTGAAGATAAATTTTATCCACCTGCTCAAATAACTAGAAGTTTTTTTTATATATAAATGAATTCATAAAATCATCGCGTCAATTTTATTCACGTTGTGCACTCAATAAAGAATATCAAATTAACAAAATTAAAATAAAAGTCCTGTATAATTTTGGAATTATATTTCGTTATTTCTCATTCCAGATAAACATGGAAGACTCAACTTCAATCCAGCTACATCAGTTGGATTCGCTTTTGAAGAATGAAGGAACTGAAAACCTCACTGATGAAATGAACTGGAACTCGAACAAAGACAAGTATGTAAAAATTTACATATTTCGTGTTAACAATAGTATTTCATTTTAAATATTTATTTATTCGTGAACTCTGCACAAATTTATTGCTGAATTTGTGTATATCATACGATCTTATTGTAGTAAATTTGAAAATACTCTTTTGTATTTTCGATGATATCATTCGATCGACTGAATAAGAATATCGAGTAATTGTTTTCGTGAACAAAGATCATATTTTGATTCTTCGACGTGAAAATTTCATTGTTTTTCGTACAAAGTGAAAGAAAAAACGTTCCTGTGTAAACATGCATGTTACATCTGTACCTGTCGGTTTCGTTTATAAGCCTCTTAAGACACTTACCTTGGATTGGCTATTTGGCTAATGCAGATATTAGTCTAATGTTGTGTTATACCTAACGTCAGATTTATTACTCTAACGAAAGTTTAATCTTGGTGCGTTTATAACGAGAATGAGATCAAGTGAAAGCATGTTACTATTGTAAAGCGGCATTGGTACAGTGCGAGTTGAGGTATGTCCGCGTACCATTACATGGTGGGAGTTGCAATTCTACTTTTTTACATTTGATCGTAATTATCAGTCGGAAAATCAGTCTGATGTTTCGAGAAAAGAGCATCGAATGTGTGATACTCGCTGCGTGAAATCACTGTATTCGCGAAAATTATCCTCGTTCGTAGATCTCATTCGGATGTGATTGTCGGGATATTATCGTCGTATAGCAATTGTTACCGTAATTGTGGCTCGTGTGAAACGGTGAAATCGATGGAGAACTAAGGTTTAAATTGAAATTAAATTCGGATTTATAATAAGTGCGTATTGTGTGATAAATTTGTCGAACTTGGTGAAGTACATCAAAACTGAGATGTTTACCAATTCGTTGTTTTATAAAGATTTGAAAATATAGTAAGTTGATGTTCTTGAATACACGTGTTGCAATTTGAAACGTTATTTAATTTATTTTTTATTTCGTTATGTTAAATAACTTATTATTTTTATCAGTAGAAAATATTTTTATTTTCCGCTATTTTAAATTTTTACCCAAGCAGTGTTGCCTTTAGAGAAAAATTTTACCCTTTTTATATCAATCAATCTACCAATCATAAAAGGGTAACCAAAAATTATCCGGAAGCTAACGAATATTGTCGAATGAAGATGCTCTCAATTTACCCCTTAGGCGTATTTAAAATTGCAAGATGAACATGGCGATAAAGCAAAATAAATTTATTTAAAAATTAAAAATGGAATAAACGATAATCAGTAATTAATTCTGAAAAAATCAAACTTACCGTGATATATTTGCAACGAAAACTTGAAAGTATCGCTTTAAGCTATTTAAACAAAAATAGTTTCATATTCGGTTTAATCGTACAGTTCGAATTCGAAGGACTTCATTTGAAATTGAAACTTCCATATTGACCATGGCGATAGAATTTTACATTGAAAATACGTTCGCAGTTCATTAAAACGCTTCTATGAATTATTTAGGCATCAAATGGACATTCGGCAAACCAGTTTTTAAACCGAAGAAAGCATGAGTAACTACTTCGCCCGAAGGTATAAATTAGTAGATAACGGTAGCTGAGCGTTTATCAAGCCTACACTTACATTTTGTTTCGTTAATACTGTTAAAAATTAATGAATTTCTGTTATTAGAAAGAATATACGTAAGTACGTCGGGTGAAAACGATATAAACCAATTATAACGATCACATGCAGATGATAAAAATGTGTTACGATGGAACTCTAAAATGCGTCCGTACGTTGTTTTTTTCAAACGAAACAGTTTAACGGAGGCGTTATCGTAAAACTTATCGTTAGGTTCACTCGTGCTTCGACCATTTCGAAATTACCTGTTTGTAACGCGCGTGCAAAGTAAATAGTTTTACGGAAATACGAAATATTTGGAATAATCGAATCGCGATCTGCGAGCGACGCGAGACTCGTATCGGTTGACTTGGTCTGTTGGTAATTTCTCAAGGTTTTTGGGAAACTAAAAGACAACAGGGAAATTCCATCGTGATCTCGATTTTCCGAATGAGAATCGCGATTAAACCGGTTCCATTTGTGGTGTATTGATGCTGATGAACGTTGCGCGAAATTTTTGTTTATTCGGTCTTCCATGAGAACCGGTTGACATGTGAGTATGGTGACTTTGACCTCAGTATTGTCTGTTGCTCGAGTAACCAACCTGATGGTAGTTTTGTTTTACGTGAAATTTTACTGCTTGTAAAGATGTAAACATCAACGGATAGTTCGAATTCGGTGCGATCGGAAAAATAATTATTTGAATTTCTTTTCAAATAGTTTTATCTTAATGGTTGTAAGCATCGTTAAAGTAATGGAAATTTTTACAAGTTTGATTAATCACCTAATTAACTCGAAAAATGATTATGAAGATTTTTTCATTTTTCCTCGTGTAAATGTAGAATGTAGATGTGGAAATTTTCTGTTGTCTGTTCCAGCTCCTGTCGAAATAAAATTTAATCTAGGTATTTTTAGTGTTATTTTTTCTCAGAATGGAATATTTTCAAAGAACTTTTCTACGCGTAAATGCCGAGTTTATGTAATGAAAATTTCTCGCGAAAGATTTTAGAATTATCAAGTTATGAAAATTCGGCCATATGAAGTGAACCGATGTCGTGTTCTTTATTTACAATATTTAATTGATTTCTCCGGATTCACCTTGCTTTAAGACCATCGAATCGAAAGGATTATGTATTCTGTAAAGAGAAACAAAAGCGATAGGACGATATCGGTTAAAAATTCACGGATCAGTAATACACGAGATATCTAATGATTATTTCTACAACGTTATAAAATTTTACAGCCGGCGTCATCGGTCGAGTTTTTTTTTCAATTTATTATTACGATACTGCGTGAAAAATACGAAAATGATCATATACAAAGATTAATGGTATCGAAAGAAATAAATTTTATGGTCGGTGTTTGTTTTACGTATAAATTGTATAAGAACGTGTATCATTAAAGGACATGAATCTGACTCTGTGCTCGCGACTCGGTTACATAATTCGTTTTAATAATTAAACCAGTTGTTTTGGCATATCAGAAGCGTGATAATTAAAAGCGCACTTCGATCCTAGTTATCGTCGAAGAAAAGTGTACGTGATTCTTGACTAATTACTACCTGACATAATATTATGAGCTTTTTAAAGAAAAAATTGAAATATTTGGTGAAAACAAGAACTACTTAACTTGAACAAATCCACTAATTATAATTGATTATTTGAAGAATATTCCAAAGTAAACAATACGGGTAACGTGTTCATTCGACATAAGAATACTAAAAAGATTCATTATTTTGCAAACGAACATCGTAATATTCATACAAACCATATGCGAGCGATTTTAATGTACTTTATGTTTACCTAGTTGCTGTCGTCACTCAGAAAGCGTTTTTTTCACGTTAAATATTCAAATTTATTCGCCATTTATGTACTAAACACAACGGGCATAATTGCATCGAAATTGTCGTCAATTTGAAAGCGTTAATTTGTAATTAATTGATCTACGTGTTTCATTAAATATCCACGTACGTTTTGTAGAACTGAATCAAAAGACGATACGATGACGTTGTCCTGGGCAAGTATACGAATCGAAGGAATGCGATGTTGTTCGTGTTCGAATAAAATTCAATCAAAGCTGTCGGAAAAAGCTGGAGTCCATACGGTCACCGTAAGTGATTATTCAGAAATACTTGATAGCTTCGAAGTTGGAAATTAATCTTAATCGATGACGAAGGTAAAATTAGAAGAAAAAGAAGCGCAAATATTTTACGATCCTAATATCGTTGAAGCCAATGGTTTGAAAAATGAAATCGAAGGTTTGGGTTATCAAGCGACATTATTGTCGAATTACCTTAGCTCGAGGTTTTTCATCACTGGCATGAGATGTAATTCATGCGTGAATAAAGTTCAATCAAAAGTCGCTGAACTTAATGGCGTTCGCGATGTTAAGGTAAATTACTTTAAAATGGAAAATTATTCAAACAGAGGGTCGAAAAGGTGCGTAATTGTGTCGATATATGTTTAGGTTAATTTAGAAAATAAATATGCAGATATTAGCTACGATCCTGCTGATATTAACGTATTTGACTTGAAAGAATTCCTCGAAGGATTAGGATATACTGTTACCCTTCCTACTGATAATACCGAAATCACGATTTACATTACTGGAATGAAATGTAAATCTTGCGTTCGTAAAATAGAATCTGCCATGTCGATGAAAAAAGGCGTTATTTCCGTTAAGGTAAGTAAATGTTGGTTGAATCGTGTATTATTACGCTGATCATAATTTACTCGAAGCTTAATCCAAGATGGCGATAATTGTGATGAAATTTGGCATGATATTTGAAAAACGTTTATTACAAAAAATGTTCTTCGTTTAATTTCCAAAAATCTTTGTTTCAAAAATTCTTTTCTTAAGTTACGTATCTCAAGTTCATCTCTGAAGAATGTTTCGACTTGAAGATCTCATAAGATTTGGGATTTATTGTTTTACCTGCAAACCGATAAAAATTATAGAAGATGCTATCTTGCATAAAAATTCTTTGGAAATTCATTCAAACAGAGAATTTTTCTAGTTTTTTACTTTTTTTATGAAAATCGAGAATTTTTAATTTCAAGATGAGAATTTTTAATAAACAATATGACCAAAAAAAATTTTTTGTGTGGCAACACTGATTACTAATTGAATAAACAAATACCACGTGTTCTAGATTTCTTTCAATTACCATGCCCATAGGATTTCGAGTAATTTAAGCATTTTAATCGAATAAAATATTGAAATTAACGTAAAAAATACTTAAAGAGGTAGTAACAAACATTCAAACGTATTTTCTATTCGAATAATCACAAGTATCCGGTGAAAAAGTCGAACTCGAACTACCGTAAATATCAATTAATCAAAACAAATCTTCAATTTGCGAAGGTAAATTTAGAAGAAAAACTAGCCAAAGTGATATACAACGAACGCTGCTTGTTACCGCAAGAATTATGCAGTTATTTAGAAGAATTAGGTTTCAAAGCATCTCTGTTGTCACCGTCGGAAACGTACGAATCGACGTGTTTTCGATTCAACATCGAAGGAATGAGATGTCAATCGTGCGTTAATAAAATAGAAAGTAAGCGAATCATTGTTTCCGCGTGGTTCAAAAAATTAATTATTTCTCGTGCTTAGGTACTTTGAAAAACGTACCTGGTGTCGTATCCGCGACTGTTAATTTGGAAAATAAAGAATGCAACGTTAGCTACAGGGCTTCCGATATATCACAAGAACAAATACTTAATACCGTTGCTGAATTAAATTTTAAGGTTTTTATTAATGATGAAAAGAATCACACGAGTAATTCAATCGCTGGTGAGTTGGTTTGCGCGCAGTGAGAGTAAATAAGATGTCACGGTGAATGAAATTTTACAGATGTTCCGAAAGAAAATGGATTCTATTCGTTGAAAATTGAAGATAACGAGGATAAATGTTACTTGCATATAAAAGGCATGACTTGTGCTTCGTGCGTGTCAGCTATTGAGAAATTTTGCCAAAGACTTGATGGTATTGTATTGGAATGTTATATTATTGCTGATTCAATTTTGCTAAAAGGTAAATGTACGTTTTAGGTGTTCATAACATTTTAGTAGCGTTATTAGCTGCCAAAGCGGAGGTAAAATATGATGCTAGTGTAATCAAAGCGAACGAAATAGCTAATGCGATTACCGATCTGGGATTTCCTACAAGTGTTATAAATGACCAAGAAAGCGGCGAAACCGATGTTGAAATTATCGTAAGTATTATATAACCGTGTTAGATTTGGGGAATTCCTCACGAGTTTTGTTTACAGATCTCGGGTATGACTTGCGCGTCGTGTGTGAATAAAATCGAAACAAATGTGAAGAAAATCAAAGGCGTGAATTTCGCCAGTGTAGCTTTAACCACTAAATTAGGTAAATTTAAATTCGACCCGGAGGTCACTGGTCCGAGAGATATCGCTGATTGTATTCAAAATCTAGGATTTAACGCGCAAATCGTTACGAACCGGAGTAGAGATTATGCGTCGTATTTAGATCAAAAGTTAGTATCGGCGTGGATTGGTAAATCTTTTTTTATCGATTTTTTTACATAGTTTTTGTTGCTTGCAGAGAAGAAATATTGAAATGGAGGAATTCTTTTTTAATATCTTTGATATTCGGTGGCCCGTGCATGTTGTTAATGATGTATTACATGATGGGCATGACTTTCGGGTATGTTTCACATCATGATATGTGTTGCATCGTGCCAGGACTTTCGACAGAGAATTTACTCATGTTTTTGTTATCAACTCCAGTCCAAGTAAGATATTTTGTTATTCCAGCGTGGTCGTTTTGTTAATTCCGATGTTTTGTAGTTCATCGCTGGATGGCATTTTCACGTCCAAGCAATTAGAGCCATCAAGCATCGATCTACCAATATGGACGTGCTTGTTAGTCTCGCCACAACGATATCATACGTGTATTCGGTCATCGTGCTAGGACTAGCCATCGGTGCTCAGTTTAGTTTCAGTCCTCAGACGTTTTTCGACACGCCGCCGATGTTGTTTTTATTCATTTCGTTAGGCAGATGGCTGGAACATATTGCTAAAGGGAAGACATCGGAGGCGTTGTCGAGATTGTTGTCGCTGAAAGCCACCGACGCGTTGCTTGTCACCGTTGGACCGAATTTTGAGATTTTATCCGAGAAGCAAATCATGGTGGAGTTGGTGCAACGCGGAGATATCCTGAAAGTGAGTGAATATCCGGTATCTACGTGTCACGTATTGGTTTTGTGGTCATTTACGACGTAATTCTTCAGGTATTACCTGGCGGCAAGGTACCTGTCGATGGGAAGATTATTTACGGTACTTCGAGTTGCGACGAATCGCTCATTACCGGAGAATCGATGCCGGTTCAGAAGAAAATTGGTATGTGAGGCGGACCTGTTGTTCTATACGGAAGTTCTTTCGCTTATTTTTAGTTTTCAATGGTATTTATTCGCTTTGCAGGAAGCACCGTAATCGGAGGGTCAATAAATCAAAACGGTATGTTGTTGATGGTAGCCACTCATACCGGTGAGGCGACTACGCTCGCGCAGATCGTTCGACTCGTCGAAGAAGCGCAGACTTCAAAAGCTCCTATACAACAATTTGCCGATAAAATAGCCGGGTATTTTGTACCCTCCGTTATTATCCTCTCGGCGAGTACCTTAGTGGCGTGGATAATCTTGGGGTATTCGAATATAGACTTCATACCATCGGTAGGTGTATCTTCGCGAGTGTTTTGAGACTGCATTGCGTTTATGAAAAAATACCCTGTTACTACGTTTGTTATATTTAGAACGCCGATCGAACCGGTATGAACAACGATGAAATAATATTCCAGTTCGCGTTCCGATGCGCCTTGAGCGTGTTAGCGATCGCGTGCCCCTGTGCGTTAGGTTTAGCCACTCCAACCGCGGTGATGGTGGGTACTGGAGTTGGCGCGTTAAATGGTATCTTCATAAAAGGCGCCGAGCCGTTGGAAAATGCTCATAAAGTAAGTACGCAGGTTCATAGTGAGCCGGATATGATGTTGAAGTAATTGGCGTATACGACGAATAGGTGAACTGTGTCGTTTTCGATAAAACCGGCACCTTGACAAATGGTGTACCAGTGGTTTCCAAAATGTGCGTATTCGGTTATGAAAATTTGAAAAAAATCGCCAAATTATTAGTCTGCGTAGCGACCGCTGAGAATAGCAGCGAGCATCCGTTAGCTTCGGGTAATTAACCGGTAATTCTCGTTAATTCCGATAAGAGGAAATTAATTCCTGTTTATGTATTCAGCTATCGTACGTTTCGTGAAAGAAAGCTTCAGCTGCGAGATTACCGGTAAATGTAGTCAGTTCCAGACGGTTCCTGGATGCGGACTTAGATGCGTTGTTTCCTATACTGATAACATGATGGAGCAGATTTTACGATCGGAGAAGATGATCAATTTCCAGAATTCCATCAAGTAATTTTAAAAGAATTTGGTTTTGACAACCATCAATGACGTGATTTAGATTTTATCATAATATTCGGTAATTCTGTTTGGTATCAGATCGATTGACGATGGCAGGACGTTGTTTCGTTTGCACAACATCGATCTAGATGTCGTACAGGAGTTAAGCAACGAATACGAAACGCCTGAGATAAAATCGACCTGTCAAGTTAAAAACGATTCAAATGACGCGAATAGCCTGCACGTGATTATCGGAAACCGAGAATGGATGAACCGGAATGGTATAAATGTTCCGGAAATAGTCGATCAGAAGATGAACAAGGAAGAAGAATACGGCCATACAGCGATACTGTGTGCCATCGACGGCATACTCATCTCAATGATCAGCGTTTCCGATACAGTCAAACCGGAAGCGCACCTGGTGGTGTATACGTTGAAGAAAAGAGGCCTCGAGGTGATCTTGTTGACGGGAGATAACCGTAAAACGGCGTCTGCCATTGCGAGACAAGTTAGTCCATCGACTTTACCTATCGATATGAAATAGAAGACGTCAATTTTTAATATTTATAGGTTGGTATTACTCATGTGTTCGCCGAAGTCCTACCTACTCATAAGGTGGCGAAAATACAAAAACTCCAAGAGGTCGGTAAACGGGTAGCTATGATTGGGGATGGTGTCAATGATTCACCAGCATTGGCTCAGTCCGATGTAGGAATCGCAATTGCCTCCGGTACCGATGTGGCTGTTGAAGCTGCAGATATCGTTTTAATGAGGGTAAGCAGTGTGTACATTGGAACGTGTAGTTGTATTGGAAACGTAATGTGGTCGTTTTGCAGAATGATTTACTCGACGTGGTCGGAGCATTGGATTTGTCCAAGAAAACGGTGAAACGAATACGTTTGAATTTTATATTCGCTAGTCTTTATAATTTAATCGGAATTCCGGTCGCGGCCGGAGTGTTTTCGTCATTTGGTCTTATTTTATTGGTAAGGTGATCGAATACGTTGAAGCGGAGTTCGAAAGAAGTGTATATGTGTAATTTTCGGTGTTTTGTGGATTTCACAATTTTTTGATTTGGTTATCTTTACTTGAATTTTTTTCGTTGTTGTTTCCTGGACCTACACGATTTTTTTATGTTTTTACTAAATTTTTGGATAAAAGTTTAATTTAACGTGTTGAGAAGGCAACGTTTTTTTTATTTTATTACCATGAATTACTCATTTATAGCTTTTTTATTGAATTCCGCCGCGTTTTATTTATTATTTCGTTATATTAATATTATTATAAATTTTTTACAGCCCTGGATGGCATCGGCTGCAATGGCTTTAAGTTCGGTGTCAGTTGTGATATGTTCATTATTACTTAAAACGTAATGAAAATTTGATCTCGAATCTCGCATCATCCTGTAATTGATTTCGTAACATTATTTATATATTTTTGTCGCAGCTATAAAAAACCTTCCAAAGATAAGCTTGAAACCGCTGAGTACCTGAATTCACTCTGCGTTCCTAGCGTAAGATATTTAAGCGCCGATGAGATATCTATTCATCGCGGATTAGACGATATTCCTAAGCCGAATTTCGCCCGCTCTACGAGCAGCACTTTGAACAGGTATTTGCATAAATTATTCGGTCATGGTGATTACACCAAAGTAGAGAATTAATCGTATGAGTGTTATATGCATATTGTTGTTATTTTTTACATTATTATGATATACCTGGTATCTGAAAATTTACGAGTATTTTAAATATATTATAGCTTATGGAATGTTATGTCGTTAAATAAAAGTATTAAAGGTAACGAAAAAACAAACATTACGGAGTGTTAGTGTCGAAGAGGTTCGAATTGTGTAAGTTTTTGTTGATTTTTAAGCGTCGAAATTTACACGTAATTTTTCACAATGTAATGTGCAATGTTCTAACCATTTTTTTGTGTTTTTAAGTAGCTTTATGTATTTGTTTATTGTTTTTTTTTTTAATTATTGTATGTTATCCATCCTCGTGTAGATTGGTTTATTGATCATTATGTGTGGGAAGCGTTTCAAGGATATTTGTGTACCTCGTAATGAATTTATTTAACGCTTTTAGAATTATTAACATAGTTAATATTTAATATCATTTATATATCGAAGCTTATGCGATAAATGTCGTATTTTTTAGAAGATTGTAGTAGATGAAGACTTACTTGAAAAATTCACAACAGTCGAGTTGTATTTACTCAAATTATCTTAATGTAAAATTACTCTCATTTATGAAAATTAATTTTACGAGGTGATATCTGAGGATCTGTGCTTTTCAAATTATGCCACTTCAATTTTAACGCTTAATTAATCTTATGTTCTATCTCTATCTCATTTAATAAATCGTAACACTTAAGAGACGTTCTTTCAAGATAGAATAAGTTAATTTTAGAGAAATAATGCTGAAATATTTGGTGAAATATTTAAAAATGGAAAAATCCTCTTTGAGGAAGTGTTGCCTCAGAATGGATGATAAAAAATCGCCTTATTTGTAATATCGCACCGACATTCTGTCTCTATGTTAATTTAATTTTTATTCTAATTACCTCCTCCGAGACTACTAATTGATTAATTGTAATTTATGGTTTTCGTGGTTTCGTACGTAGAAGATTTGTAGTAATTTTAACAAAACAGCACCATTTGTAAATTTAATACGCTCATGTTGGTATTCGCTTTCTATTCTTAATGTTTTAAGAACCGATTTTGTAGAAATATGCGAACGACGCTTCATATCAAATACAGAGGGTTGAAAGTATGCGGAAAATCTAATAAGAATTTCTCCAACACGACGTAATATCTGCGTGCTCAGAGCTTCCGCTGAAATGAACTTATCTGTGATAAAGGAGGATGCCGTTTAAACGTTCTTTTGTTCTATTTTCGTTTTATTTTTATGAAAAATCCTTGAAACGCTTTTTAGAGTTGTTTTTTAAGTAGTTATTTCTTGTAATACTAACACCCGTTGTATTTTCATGTTTTATTGAGATTTTTAAAAGTGACATTCTGTTTGACAGATTTTTCGGTAAACCGAAATGCGAAGCTTCCGGTCATTTGTTATCATCTTCGATAGACGACGACTACAACGTTGATTTCTCCAATTCGGTGAATTCTACGAAATCGGTGTTTGCAAACGCGTAATTTTTTGACGAGTTTTCGTTTATTGATCTCTGAGTTTTACGGGAATTGTTGAATTTATCTTTTTTAACGCGAAATGGAATAATGCAACGTGTATGTGTTATAATTGTGATACTCGTGAATAAGTTTATGTAACCAAAAATAATCGATTTTTTGTTATTACCCATCGTTTTCTTCCTTTTTTATTTTCATATTTTGTTTATTTTATGTTTATTGTATTTTGTTACCAACATGTTTATGATGTTTATCGTAGTGGGATTTTTAAATACATTTTTTCATTATGCATTTATTATTTTCGTGGTTGTGATTTGTGTGCTGAAGATTTTAAGATCAGAAGGTATTGAATAATGAAATCTTAACATTAGAGGTAATTTCTAATTTCACATGATGAAACTGATGAAAGACAACCGAAAAATTATACAATTCGTGAAAAAAATCGCTAATCGAATCAAAAACATAATTAAATTCATCTTAATTAAATGATTTTGATAAATTGAAACATAATTATCAAATAAATACATGAATTTCGTAATTTTTTGAAAATTGCTCCATTTGTGATATTTAGACGAGTTGTTGAACGGTTCGTCGACGTTTGAGGCTAGCAAAAAAATTGCAAAATTGCAAATAAATAGAAAAAAACCGTAGCCTAAAACGTCGACGAACCGTTGAACAACGCGTTGTCTTTGCGTCACAAATAGAGCACGTTGTAGTTCAAGAAACATCCAATGAAATTGCGAGATTTCAAAAAATTCATCGATGAGTTTTCGTCACGTTTAAAGCCATAAAACATTCCATACCGTAAGCAGCATTTATTCAATGTGTACGACTGCATTTCAGTTTCTCTCTGAGTAATATCAAAATTTGACTAGAAATCTTATTAAAAATTAAACTACCATGTCGAAGAGAGGTAAGTATTTATTTTTATTCATTTCTGCTTCGTTATTCGTATTCGTAGATGGGAAATACCTAACTTGAGCCGTGTGTTCAGTGTTCTTGTTCAACTGCTTCTCGCCAAATCAAAGCTCCCGTTTGCTTTAATTTTACGATCATATGTTCATAATGCATTATTTATGATGCTACGATCTCTTTATTAATTATCGAAATTGCTTTTCAGGACGTGGTGGTTCCGCGGGAGCCAAATTCAGGATTTCCCTTGGTTTACCTGTAGGAGCAGTCATCAACTGCGCTGATAACACCGGAGCGAAAAATTTATTCGTTATTGCGGTCCATGGAGTAAAAGGGCGTTTGAACAGATTGCCAGCTGCTGGTTGCGGTGACATGTTTGTAGCTACAGTGAAAAAAGGAAAACCCGAACTTCGTAAAAAAGGTATGAATTGAGTGATCTTGAAGTGTATGCGGAGTTTTATAAGTTATCGTGTTCTTGCAGTTATGCCCGCCGTAGTTATACGTCAGCGAAAGCCTTTCCGCAGGAAGGATGGTGTTTTTATATATTTCGAAGACAATGCTGGCGTAATCGTGAATAATAAAGGCGAAATGAAAGGTAATTGAGAATTTAAACCCAGTGAAACACGTTTGGAACGAATCATATTTTTATATCGATTTACAGGAAGCGCAATTACTGGACCTGTGGCGAAAGAATGCGCAGATTTATGGCCTAGAATTGCATCCAATGCCAGCAGTATCGCTTGATTCTATCATTAATTTTATTAAATCCGTGTTTTTAAGTTTTGAGAATAAATTTTGAAACTCGTAAATGTTTTTACTCGAATAATGCGAATCATCAATGAAATTCATTTAATGAAGAAATAACACTAGTTAAAACTAAGCTCAGTACAGTTAATAAAAATAAATCAAAATATTACTCTATATTGCAAAAATACAAAAAAAAATCACATACCTATACACAATTCTAGAAAAAAATCTGACTTGAGCAAATTAAATTACTATAAATTACCGACATCTACTCGAACTTAGATTTTATACGATACAAAACTAGAAAATAATTTTTCATCGTCAGCCGATAAGTTGAAATCTCTAGTGTACGAACCGAAATTAATGGACATTTTGTATAAGCTACTTTTCACTACCGATACCAAGTATTTTTTGATTTGTAAAATGGACGAATTTGGTTTTCTGTTGACAGTAACGACTAATTTATTCAACGCAACGTTTAATTGTAACAAAGTTGTTATAATTTTAGAAAGATCTTGCTGCACGACGCCGTATTTATCGTCTTGCTTCGATGCTGCGGCTAAATTTGATAAACTGTAACAAGCCAGCGACAAAGCTTGATAGTGTTGCAACGCAGATTCGATTTGCTTTTCGGTCATCTCTTCGGCGAAATAAGCCACTAAACGTATGTTTTTCAAGGAGTTGGTCACTTTTGAGAATAAGTCATCTTCTGATTTTTTATTAGCACATTTTTCATCGATATAATGTGTCATGGATAAAGGACGCATTTTCGAGTAGTATCTTTCAATCGTTGGTTTCTGATTTTCGTTTGACATGTTAAATTTACTTGCGTTGTTTATCTTCTCCAACTTAATGATGGTGTCATTAATGAGTTTAAGAGCCTCTTGAGATATGTCTCTCCAGGTGTAAGGATGACCTCCGGGGTAACTCAGAGAAAATATTTGTTTTCGTCTGGCGGAGTCGAACTGAGATATGACATTTAAATCGTAATATCCCAAGTATTGAATAAGTGGAATATTATCGGTGGAAAGAGCATCTTTCAAAGTGAATGTATCTGGTTGCTGAGCACCGGAACTACAATTTATTGGAAAATCTATTTTAGCGGTAAGAAAAATGTTAAAAAGTAATTTCAAAATTAAATTGTTAAAGAAAATAAACGCGTTAAGAAGCCATAAACAATAGAAAACAAACGGATTGAAAATTATAGTATAGGAAATATTACATTTAACCGAAAATGATAAACAAATAAATGAACATAACGAGTGACCTTTTAGTAAATAAAAAATTACGAAAAGAAAACTATAATAAAATGACTTTACGGCCGCATCTTTGGCAACGATGATAGTAGTAGGCATAGAAATACAATTATTTTGTTGTATCAACGAAAAATATTTGAAACTCTGATGATAGATGAAATCGTTAAAGAAGAAAACGATATTCAACCAAATCGCGTCGTTCAGTAAAATTATTATTGTTTCGGTGATATTGTCATCGGGTTGCATTTCGTTATTCAACGGATCCACGAAATAATGCTTCAGCGCGATGAAAAATACGATAGCGGACAAAATACCTTGTAGGAAATATACCAAGAACCATATAAAATGATGTGGAGAAAGTTTGCTGCAGATGAATCGAAATCTTGACATGTTATCACATTGTTTCACTCTCAGATATTGTGTACTTTCGGTCACTATGCAAACTGCCGACAGGAACATTTGAAATAAGAAAATGATGAAAAACCGCGGTTGGAACAAATTCTTCAGCCATGTTATCATCCAAAACAGAAGATCTTCGCTGATATTTATAGATGCCACGAATTGCAGGATTAGTGATTGAATACAGATGTGCCATAGAATGATACATGACATGCGTTTTAATAGAACTTCTCTGAAACCGAAGTGAACTTCTGCCATCGGTCTGCGGTACAATCACCTCCGTTTGGCGAATGGTTGTAATCTTCTAAAGTAAAATGAATCGATGAAATGTAATCAACGTCATTTTAAACTGTCACAATGAACTAAATGAACATAAAACATACTTTTAAGGTGAAAATAATACAAAAAAACGAATAAAATATAAAACTCCGGATAAATCTTTAAATACAAAAATCATTTCATTCCGCGCATTCGCAGAAAATTCAATATTTTTTGACTTTTTACTTTTGAAGTTTTGACAAATGAATTTTTAATAATTTTTTTTGCACTTCAAACCGGTTTATCGTCCAATGGAAAACGTGAATTAACAATGGTGCATTTTTGATTTTTTTTTAATTTAAAAAAAATTATTTTTTATTAAAAAAGTCAATTTTTCAAGGAGAATTATTTTATCTAATTAAGAAAACAGGAATGATATTGAGAGAAACCGAGTGATTAAATCAGTTCGTTTGCTTTATTTGTTATATAAGTTATAATAATTCGAGAATGGAAAATAAAGACTGAGAATAGTTAAGTGACAAAATGAGAAGGATAACTTAATGTAATCAATCAGCGATATTGAATTCTATTAGTAAAAAGATTAAGCGAAATAGTCACTCATTATTAATTATTTAATTCTCATCGAAAACTTCACTAGAACCCATGTTACTATGCCTACGCACTGGCATAATTGTATCCAAAATGAATACATATTCAATATTCTTCTCTACTACAATTATTCAGTGTTCATATTTAATTATTAAAAAATAATTTATTCCAATCAATGAATGAAGCCTTCCAATGGTCCTGTACTATCTAGACTAAAATTCGAGATTAGGAAATTGATATTCGCTGACGTCTCACATATCAAATCATATCAACTACGAAAATATGACATGGTGAAAAATAACGTCAAATAAAATGCATAATTACACAAATTTACAGAAATAGAGAAAGGTCAAAGTTCTACTCGCATTCGATTAAAAATGAAGAGCATATAATGACATGTAATTGTTGAATTTAATAAACAAATGAAACTGTGTCATCGAGGTATAACAAATTACCAAGAAATAACAATAAATTAAAAAATGAATTCTCATAATCATAATTAAACGATTTTCATCTTTAATCAGATATACATGAAAGCAGTGCAAAAGAAATAATTCCCCGAATATTTAAACTATAACCATAATGACAGGATTTGCAATTACACAAAATTTATCTCATTTTGCAATAATTTGTAGGTTGTATTTGAATATTTCTCATTTCTGCACTGCAACGATGGCTCAAGAAAAGGTAAAAGTAAGTTGATGCATTATATACTCGAATAATTTTACTTATGCTGTCAAAAAATGTATGTTTCTTGTGATTAATTATTCTACAGATTTTATGTTTACACGGATATCGTCAAAACGCTCGCATAATGAACGAAAAAACCGGTGGCATTAGAAGCGCTCTCAAAATTGCTGAATTGCATTTCATGGATGCACCTCATAGAGTGGCACACAGCACAGATGATGAAAAAAGTATTATCATTTTAATAATACTTCAAGCAAATAATGATTTAGCTTCTTTTTTTGTTTCATTAAGATCCCAGAGGATGGTGGTTTTCTACTCCTGAACATACCTTCGCTGGTGAAAGGTGTGATATAGATATTGGCTTTCAAGAAAGTTTGGATGCTATTGAAGAAAAATATAAGGAAGACGGTCCTTATGACGGATTATTGGGATTTTCTCAAGGCGCCTGCTTGGCTGGTATCGTGGCCAGCATAGATCAACAAAAAAATGTGCAAAGTACAACTTTTGAAGTACCAACTGCTGTTTCATCGAAAATAGTCTATGCATTAAAGTGTACTGATTTTCTGTGTTATAGGATTCAAATTTATCATCACAATAGCAGGATTCAAATCTCATGTAACATCGCATTCGAAATTCTATGAAAACGTCATTCAGTTACCATCATTACACGTCATGGGTGAAACTGATGATTGGGTTCCGAAGAGTATGAATTTTTCATGCATGCGTCATTTTGATAAGAATAATTATTTACGCTGTATTTGATTTCAGAGGAAAGCGAAATACTGGCCAAATGCTTTGATCCTGAAGGGTGCGAGTCTTTCGTACATGGTAAAGGACACCTTATGCCTTGTGATAAAAACGCTACTTCTACAATGTCTAATTTCATCAAAAAATTCTCCAAGGTGTCAAGCTTGTGAACAATTTTTCAGTGGTTGCTGTAATACTCCATTTGATTTACTGTGATAATTGTCAATTAAATAAAGTATAGAACCGTTTGGGATACCTACATTTCTCAAGTTATAGCTCAGTTTTGAAATAAAAACAGACCTTAAAATAGCAATACATTCAATTCTAATGAAATAACAGAAACGAAATTCGATGGTAAAAGCATCTATTTCAAAGAGTAAGAATTAAAATTAACATAATAATTAATAACACAGAACAATTAAACATAATAAAATGTACAAAATAAACATTTTCTCATGTAAAAAATCGAGAAATGCGAGCACATTTAATTTCCTTCTTGACAATCAGCGCTATTTTTCATCACGTAAGGCAAATCCGGTGGAGTGGAGTACGGTTCTAAATCTAGTGTTTCGAATTCTCCATTTTCTTGCCTGCAAAAAAATCGCACGTGTTCAGTAAAATTTCAATATAGATCATTCGATGAAGCATAATAAATCACCTCAACGTTAATCCAATAAACCCAGGAGATTGAGCTCTAGCGACGCTAGTTGAGTAGCCGTAATCAGACAGTGTTTTTTCATCTTCCATAATATCATGGTCCTTAGTGTAAAGCGTTTGGTTTTCCGGAGGAATTTTAATGATACCTAATAATAAAAGTTTTAGTTCATTTTGAACATTGGTTGACAATTTCCTAGAAATGTGACCTCACCTTCGATGATCTTTTTCACTTCGTATATATCGGTATTGTCCTTCGCGTCGGTAAATATGGTGAGTTTTTTTCTTTGAATCATGAGATAGACATCCTATTAATAGTTAAATATGAAATAAATGTGACATTTCAACGCAACCTATTCGATTAAATCATGAAATCTTCAAAGATTACTTACCATTTTGATGATGGTTTATGTATACAAAAACCAACTACTGGCTGAAGTTGAGAAAACAAAAACTCTGCAAATGATTCAGAGGATCAAAGTTCGTACAACAAACATTACTAAAACAACACAAATTTCTAAATAAACTTGTGAATTCTCCAACCTCCAACGAAATTCAAATCAAAATCAGAATGCAAAAGCGAATTCACAAAAGTAATGGGAATTTGGGAACCGTATGAATTTAAGTGGGGATAAAAATGAAAAATCTGGATGATTTCACAGAAGTACAAAGATCTTGTTAACAATGATTTGAAAAAATACACTTAAGAAACATGCTTAAGCGTGCATCTTAAGTTACATTTTACTGAATCACAAAAACCTATTTTTTTGACTTTTGTATTCAACTTTTTTGATGTTCTTCATCCAGTAACCGTTTAATGTTTATCTCGTTGACTTTAATATTTATATGCGTTTCTTCTTATCTCTTTTCTATGTTGATTTTAAGATGTTTGTCGGTATTAACGCTTTTGATTTAATTAAACGTTTTTGGTTCCGCGAAATGATGTTCAATTTATCTCCGAGTGTTATTATGTAACGATTCAGTAATGAAAAATGGCGATGAATGGCGATAGTTCCTCCAAAGATGATCAAAAAACACGTTTTTCTACCAGAGAAGGTGTCTATAGTTTAATGCCTCTGATCGAGTATTATCGTCCGAATCGTTCAAATTTTGCAGCAACGTCTATACCTCTAAATTCCGTTCAATTGTCACTAGTAACTATACCAGGAAATCGAGAATATAACGAGCGCTTATGTTTGAATATCGGCAAAGAGCTTTATGTTTATGTGTATAAGGGGGTCAAAAGCGTAAGTACCTTACGTTCGCATTTGTAATTGCGTATTAGTTGTAATTCGACGAATATTACGCTATTTAGTTATATTCGAGTCGCATTACTAGAAATTGCTAACGTTTAATGCTAATAAATTATATTTTAGGGTGCAGATATGGCCACTCAAATAGAGAAGAAATCGTATAAAACGATGAATCCGACATGCCATAGTTTTAATTCGTTTAATGCTTCGTGCGAATCTTTACCTTTATTAGTAGGATTTAACAATGGTATCGTTTCGTTACAAGATATCGTCAGGAAAGATACCAGTAAAGTATTCAACGAAGAAGTAAGTCGAAATAACGTTCGCGTTAACGAATCTAGGTTGCGAATACTAAACGACAATATGATTACAGAAACTAGTAGACAGCAGCAAAGTGACCTGCATCCAATGGGTACCGAATTCGAAAAATTTCTTTTTAACTTCGCACGCTAGCGGACAGTTATATCTTTATAACGAAGAGTTACCATGCAGCGCTTCGCCGCCAAATTACCAATTATTTAAAAGCGGCGAAGGTTACGCGATACATGTGTGTAAAACGAAAACAACCCGTAATCCGTTATACCGATGGGTGATAGGAGCGGAGAACAGTTGCATAAATCAATTCGCATTTTCTCCTTGCAATTTGTATTTAGCTGTGGTGTCTCAAGACGGATTCCTACGTGTTTTCCATTACGATACTATGGAATTAGTCGGTATCGCTCGAAGTTATTTCGGCGGATTGTTGTGCGTTTGTTGGTCACCCGATAGTAAATATGTGGCGGTCGGCGGCGAAGACGATTTAGTGACTATTTGGAGTTTTCACGAGAAACAAATCGTGGCTCGTGGACAAGGACATCATAGTTGGATCAATGTTGTCGCCTTTGATCCGTATACTTCGTCCTTTTTACCATCCGATCAATCTAACGAAAATCAATGTTTTTCGACGTGTTATAGGTGAGTTGATGAATTTAGTTAATTGTTTTGTATATTTTATGTTTTATACGTCGTTTTTTATCCGTTCACAGGTTAGGATCGGTCGGACAAGATACTCAGTTATGTCTTTGGGACATCACAGATGACGTTTTAAGACAACCTATTCATTGTAGCGCGGTTACTATCAAATCAAAGACTAACGAATATAGTAATAACGGCGAAGCTTGTGGTGCTACGTCATCTAATCATGTTAATTCTAATAATTGCATAGTAACGAGTACTCATCACCATGTAAATCACACCAATCATAATAATAATAACAAAGACAATCAACTAGAAGGTGTAAACAGCGCTTCGAAACATTCTCCTCCGACACTAACTCAGAGACTAGTTTTACTCAGTTTCGGAGAGAGACGAGACAGCGGCGGTAATTCTAGTAAAAAGTATTCTACGCGTAGTAATAGCAGCGGGTCTGATAAATATACCGGGAATAGCATACGATATTGCGAATTGGAAGATCCTATGAAACTAATCGGTACCGCTGCGTGTCCGAGATTCGACCAATGTCCGCTTCTCGAACCATTAATATGTAAGAAAATCTCCAACGAGAGGTTATCCTCCTTGGTGTTCAAAGAAGATTGCATATTGACGTCGTGCTACGATGGTTCCGTATTCACGTGGGCTAGACCGGGTAAAGTGGTATGTACTTTTATTCTGCTTAAACCTTCATCTCGATTGAAAAACCCAAAATTGAAAATGTTCGTGTTGAATCGACGTATTTGTTCGAACAATTATCGCAATTCGTCGCGTGTCGTTGTCATTTGCACCCGAAATAGAAACTAAACAATCCGTTGGTTTGAATAATTTATTAAATTTCTAATCAATTGTTTTAATTACATTTTGCAGACTAGCGCCAACGCTCACCTAGTGGCTGCTGCCAGTTCCATGTCTACGACTATATCAAACGATAGCACCAGCACGGTGGTATAGCTAAAGTTATGCGCGGCAGGGTGTCATTGCCAGCCCTCCAATTCATAACGGCGCATCGTGGCATATCGCTTGATAGCTTTAAATTAAGTTAGATAATTAAAATTTTCTCTTCGTAGTTTTAGCCAATTTTCATGCCGAGAATGCGATGCGTGCGCGTTTTTTTTTTTTTATTTAACTCGAGCCATAAGTCTGATTCCTACGAGGTTCTGTTAACGATGATGAAAATTTTACCCCGATATTTTATATTTTGTATTAAAATTCTATTATAAACGACCAATTTTTTTCTCCCCCTTTTTTCTATATTTCAACGTGATTTTTGTCTCTGTCTGTATCGAATGTGTTGTACAAAATCGATAAATTTTCTCATCTATATTTTGTAAATAAACTTCGCAAATGCTCATGTTTACTAAAAAATAATTTATATTTAATTAGTAATTTAGTTTATTTTTACTGTGATTGATTTGTTTTTTCTAAGTTATTATTTATTGGAATATTATAAATATTCTTTTATTTATATGATTACTTTTTTATCATGTTATTTTACGCGAATATTTTTTTAATTTTTTTTCTCTTGTATATTTTTTCGGCTCGTTTTAAGCGTACAATTTTGTTACCAGTTCTTAACGTTTATTTGAGTGGTTTACGTAATGATGGAAATTAAAATTTTCCCCTTAATTTGAACTATTTAAATACGTGAAATTATTTCTTTTTGGTGAAAATTAACATTACAGAAATAATCTAATCTAAAATATAAATTTCCTGTTTCATTTAAAAGTAGGGAGATAAAAAAAAATATAACGGAAGTTGGTATTCAGAAACATGATGATTGTTGTAAACTGGTGACGATTGTAATGAATATGTCGTTGTAACGTGTTTAAAAAAAAAACAAAAAAAATGAATTCAAAACCAAAATACTCTTCGATTTAGGTATGAATTTACGTATTAATATCAACACATATCATTAATTTTACTACTAATTATATTCGAATGGTTTTACAATAAGAATTATTTGTATCGTACATTCCTTAGAGGTGAAAATATTTCTTTTTTCATTACTACGGTGTAAATGGAAATTCCTACATTACAATCTCCGAGCATTTAAATATTTTCATGATAGAGCTTCTAGTCACGTAGTTGAAGGGTTTTGTATAAAAGAGAAAATTTAATCGATACGATTGTATTTTGTATTATATCGGTTTTCCTTGAAACCTTTAGTTGAGGGGTTTTTAATTCGTGTACAGGTATTTTTAAGATTTTAAAGAGTACGTGTACAGAAAGCCTTCGTTATTTTATGTTACTTTTTAAGTAGTGTTTTATTTTCATTTTTTTCTTCGTTCACTGTTATTTCATTGTATACAGTTAGTCACATTAGTTTTATTTCATACCTAGTTATTTTTTATTGAAATATATTGTTATTGTTTAATATATACCTTTTTCATATGTTCACATTTTTGTGAGGTGTGAAAAAGTAAAGATGTAAAGGTTGAGTTCAGTCTGATATTATCGAAATGATGAACTCAGGAAGGAATTAGTAATTGGTTTAATTTCGTTTTTGTGATGTTGGAAATGTCATTAAAACTGATTTGAAGAACGTAGCTTCCTAACTTTATCGCTGAAGATCTACTTTCTAATAATACAACCGGTTTATGTAAGTTCAATGGTGATGTTTATTTGCATTCATATAATAAGTCGTCATTGTTTTATATTCTTTATTAAGCAGAGTTTTTCGTGATGAACTGTCACAAATGATGCTTATAACGTTGAATGCATTTTTTATTCCACATTCCTGAATTTTACGAGGTTTCATTGTTAAAGCATTAATCATGGGGTAGTTGACTACATCACGATACGCTATCAATTTATTGTGTTTTATTTTCCAATATTCATTCGATTTCTTGGAAAATTATTTGTTATGAGGAAAATAATAGCATTAAAATGAAAGTTTGAAGGTGAATAAAATTTCATAATTTGTCAATTTTGATCTTCAACATTGATAGATAATCTTTGTGAATAATCTCATCATCTCCATTAAGTGAAATTGGGAACTTTGAAATAAACTATCAAATTACTGTTTCATTCGATGCTTGATTCAGTTTTTTTTACTTTTTAGTTTTTATTAATGAAATTAATCAATTAAAAATAATAAAAGAAAAAAATTTATGCAAATTTTTGTTTTATCAATTCCACAAAATATAAATTTAAAGAATCATTTTTAATTTTTTTTTAAACAAGATTTTTAAATTCTGATTCTTTTTGTCTGTGAATAGACGTCACATAATTTGTGGGAATTTTTGATTCTCCCACTTCCAGCTTTAATTTGAATTTCGTGCTTGTGTTTTTCCGTTATTTTAATTAATTCATATGGGAAAAAAATTACTTCTACGTAAATAAGTCCTTCACAAAATTGGTAGAAATTACCTGTTGAATACAAATTGATTCATCAATGTGACGTGATTTCCAGCTTCATCATTCTAATGATCTTTTTATTTCGTTTCGATAGTCCTAATTTGTAAACAGCTTATTCTTTACTAGTTTCGTCTTCGATTGAAAAATATTTTCAGTTCGATTAAAATGTGCGTAAAAATTGGCATATGTATTTAGAAACAATATGACCGTTATTTACTGTAATTATATTGTGCAGGTCACCTGTAAACATTATGTGTGCTGGAGATCTTCTATCAGAATTTGATGTAATAATCAACTCGTATCAAGCAGTGTTTGAGGATTCCTGTGTCGACGAATTTTTAAAGTAATATTTAAATTTCATATAACTACAAACCCATAATATAAGCGGATATTTAATGTTGTTGCACTTCAGGTACAGCTTAAATCAAGAACAACAACGTCTAAAATATATTGAAACCGCTAACGAATGTAAACGTCTTGAAAACGCGTTAAGTATCGCTGCGAAGGAAATCTCTGCGATTAATTCCAAATTACTAACGGCTAGAAGATTTTTAAACATAGAACGTTTACAGCGATCTGAGGTAGAATCTGAGAATAAAATTTTAACTGAGAAATTGAATAATATACGTGAAGTCTTACTCGCCAATTTACCAAATCTTCCTGATCCCGTTAAAGAAAATTTATCTATGTTGGATATGGAAGAGATGGGTAATAAAAATAATTATTTGAGCACCATCATAGAGGTAGATTCAGTAGCTCGATCCGAAGACGAACTCGGGGAGTCAAATGTGTTGTTACATAACTTCAAAAAACATCGCGTTATCGATGACGAGCAACCCATCGCTATTAAAAGAAGAAGATCCACCCTGGAGAGAGAATTTATCGATATTGATTTAAATACGTCGATCAATTTGAACGATTTGAATAACCGAAAACATAAATTCGTCTGTCGTAACGCTTTAATGCCAGAACGTTGTGTAATTTGTGAAAAGCGGATACGGTTTGGTCAAAATGCATCCAAATGCACTGAATGTCATGCTGTTGTGCATTCGGAATGTTGTTGTAAATTACCGTTGCCTTGCGTATCAATGAACACTCCTACAAAAAAAGGTACCAAAGGGATATTGTCCGATTATGCTCCATCGACGTTTCCTCAAATTCCAGCTTTAGTTGTTCACTGTATTAAGAAAATCGAACAATTGGGACTGAATGAGATTGGTTTATATAGGTGAGAATTAAAATTTTTTGAACCTTAATCTGTATGATTTTCATTTAAATTCGTTTCAAATAGGGTACCAGGAAATGATAAAGATGTTCGCCAATTGAAAGAAAAATTCCTCAAATGTAAAGGTGTTCCTTCGCTGGAAAACGTTGAAATACATACGCTTTGCGGGTGCTTGAAGGATTTCTTACGTAACTTGGACGATCCTGTAATACCTCACGATCAACGAGAAAATTTTTCTTTGGCCGTCTCCGATAAAGATAACGAAAAATTGAGAGAATTGCTGTTGTCATTACCTCAATCGAATCGTCACACGTTGGCTTTTATAATTTTACATTTGCAACATGTCGCCTCCAATGTAGATGGTAAAATGCCCGTTCATAATTTAGCTACCGTCTTCGGTCCTACTTTGGTCGGATTGTCCACTAACGAGCCCAATAATCCGTTTGTGGAAGCACAAGTGGCTATATCAATCGTCACAGAATTACTTCAATTACCGCAGTATTTCCTTAAGAGTTTATTAACCGACGATGATCCTTCGGAAAATAACGTACTCCCGAGCACCCCCACTGTCATAAATTCGCCGATATGTAGGAAAATGGCGGACGTGAAAAATAAACGATTTTTCCCTTCGCCGATGTCTAAATGTTGAATTCTGGTCGATTATGAAGATTATTATCGTAATTTATCTGTAAACTATAGCAACATGGAGTTTTATTAGTTTTATCTCTGTTTGGTGATGTACAGTTGGTCTGTGATTTCGATTATTACCATGTGGTGTGTGCATTATTAGTTTTATATTTTTCCAGTATAATTGACCAAAGTTTATAAGGATAATGGATAATTTTCTTTTCTATGGAGTATTTTTAGAAACTCCGCAGTATTGGTACCGCCACTGAGTTCCATTGTGCGGTACATTATCTTTAATGTGCTTTAAATATTTTATAGGCGAAATACCAGTAACTTAAAGATGTACGAAGATTTTTACATTTTTTCGCGTTATTTTTCATTTTTTTGTAATAAAAGATCTTTTTCGTAAATTTTTGTTATACTTAATTGAATTATAAATTGAACGAAAAGTATTGATTACATAAATACATATATTCAAGAATAAAATTATACAAATTTTACAGTATAAATAAGCGTAATAGACGTATACATTCACAAGACAAAAATACATGAAAGAAAAATGTTGATAAAAAATATCGAGTATCGTTAAATATTACAGCAATTAAGTATCGCATAAGCAAGTCTTAATTTTTTTCTACAGATAACTGGAATTTTTCCACTTGTTCGAATTGCTTGTTGATTTGTTCAACATATTTGATGAAATTTTCATCCTAAAAAAGAAATACTTTAGAAGAGTTCAATGTGGAAGTGAAACTAAAAAACTTACCTCTTCTATTTTCTTGACTTTTCGTTTTTTAGGATTTTTAGCATCAGTTTTGGTTTTAACTGTTTTAGTTACAACCTGCGTCTTCGGGCTTTTGATATACGTGTTGCAATATTTCTGAAAATTTATAGAAATAATTATAGACGAACAGAGAAGGATCAACGTAAATATCACATTCATTACCTCAACTCTATTCTCTATTGCTCCTAATGGTTTACGTGACTTCTTTTTCGGTATTTCGACTGCAACACTAGACTGAAAAAAGAATGACTTATTAGTAAGACGAAAACGTAAAATATAAAGGTGAAATTTACCTCGTCATCTTGATAAAAATTATCGGTACAGGTTTCGGTAAGTGTTTCTTCAGCAGTAGTACTATCTTGCTGCAATGGTATCAGAAGGTTCATCAATAGAACAACTTAAGTAATGAAAAATAGGTATCAACGTACTTCGTCTGTATAAATACTGCTTTCGTTCATGGAAGAATCCACAGTGGAATCGATTGATGACTGTTCTTGACGTAGGAGAGCTTGAATTTGTGATACTGTAAGTTCATCTCCAGTTGTTTTTTTCGGTGTGATTTTCTTCTGAGCAGGAGGCATTTCAACAATGGCACTCGAGCCAAGGGTTTCATCTTCGTCGAAATCGAAGCAATTCATTTTAATTATGCGAAAATATTCTCAATTCGTGAAATATCCGCAATTTTACATGGAATTATTAAATACAAATTTCGGCGGAAGAAAACTTAACGGAAAACAATAATAATAATATTCAGTGTTACCACAATTATGTTTTTAAAATTTCTTTCGTTTACAAAGTACAAAAATCAAAAGAGCGACAGTTCTTCAAATACGACAATCGTTCTACTTTTGGCTTTTCGGCGGGAAACCAAAAATGCGAAATTTTTTCGATAAGTAAAAATTAAAAATAGTATTTTATCTAGAATTTATTGTTAATTTAAAGCAAACAAAATATAAACAATTAAAACTCAGGTAATTAGTAATTCAATCATTGTGGAAAGTTGTATTAAGTACCGTAGAAGTAATTATCTACGAAATTTTTTTCCAAGTAATGTAATTTGTTGACAATGTTACTAGAAATCTTTAGTTTTCTCGCCATATCTGTCTTTATTGGGCTAAAATATTTACGAAAAAAATTCTCTCCCAACATAAACCACGCGGTTTTAATCACTGGATGTGATTCCGGTATAGGGTTTTCGATTGCCAAGTACTGTCATGAAATTGGTTTCACTGTTTTTGCAGCTTGCTTAACCATAGAAAGTGATGGTGCTACATTGCTCAAAGAGCTTAGAAATGTTCACGTTGTACAATTGGATGTTACATCTAGAAGCAGCATCGAAAATGCATCGTGTAAAGTTGAAGAAATCTTGAAAACCAAGCCAGGAATATGTAAGCATTTCACATCAATCAGCTGTCATCACCGGATTCACATTTATGTTAATTTCATACATGTTTCAAGGTTTAAAAACACTAGTGAATAATGCCGGTGTTATGGTATTTGGAGAATTTTCTTGGCAAACTGAAGCTCAAATTCGTAATCAAATTATGATCAATTTGGTTGGAGCGATGAATGTTACTAATATATTTTTACCTTATATTCGTCGAAATCACGGTAAACTTATTCAAGTTTCTGAAATGTGTTGAAACGTAAGATGAAATGCACTTTAATTTAATTTGTCCGTCCGTTTAGGTCGAATAATAAACATCTGTAGTCATTGTTCATTGGAAGCTCTACCAGGGTTATCGGTCTATGCTGCCTCAAAAGCTGGTCTTCTAGCCTGGACTAATGCTCTACGAGTTGAATTGAAAAAATTCAAAGTGTCAGTGGTCGCATTCATTCCAGGTATGAATAAAAAATTGCATAATTAGGTAAAAGGCCATTATAATAATAAACATCGCGTCAAGGTTCATATCCCCAAGATACTAAAATCTTTGCTCAACATGAAAGACACGTTGCTGAAATGAAGGAAAACATGTCACCGGAAGATTGGGCCCTTTACGAGGATTATTTTAAAGAGTATAATTATTACTTAGGTTTCATTACTAGTCCTGAGAATTGCCGTCCAATTAATGATAATTATTTTTATAAGTTGTTCAGTGAAGCGTTGCTTTGCGTTTATCCTAAAGCTCGTTATTGTTATTCGCCTAAACGATATTTCATTTATCATTCCTTATTTAAAATTACCCCAACAATAGTTCGCGATTGGTTGGTATTGAAATTTGTAAATATGCCCAAGTGGAAAAGAAAAGATTAGTTCAGAGGCAGGATCATATTTCAGAATCACATTCTGTTCGTTGAGTAAAAATAAAACAAAGTTTCAAAGGAAATAAAAGTAACTCATATTTTCAACTTTTATTGCTATCGTATAAATAATAATATACTTAGTGATAAATACTTTTTTTAAATTCCAAGCCATCCATCACTTGTTATCATTTATGAATTTTTCATGATGTAAATGATGAGAAATGATATAGGCTCAGGGCGAGCATAGAGATGGTGCTAACCATATAAATGTTTTTCTTATACAAATATATTAGCCACAATCAATGATGGAAGCAGAATACAAATGAAACTATATAAAATAAGTATCACGATTCTTCCCCCGTTTTAATATGAGGGTTATTAGCGGGGTTAAAGAATGGATCATCTTCATACGGTATTTTATAACTTAATTTATCTAAGATTAACATAAATAAAAAGAATGCGATGAACAGAAAAGTGCCCATAACAAAGTAACGTCGATATTTATGCCTAAAATAAAATTGGAAATATCTTGAATTTCTGGCGCATCTGTTTCAAAAGCAAAATATTAGAAATAAATCGAAAAATATTAATATAAAAATAAAGCAATCCGGATACTCACATATGCCATTTATTAAAGCGTTCTGACATTGATCTTCTTTCGTATTTATTTTCATCGCGATCTATAGAATTGCTCTGCGATTTTTTAGTTTCGGTGGAATGTGTTAGTCTTCTAGGTACATTGTTCGGAAACTGTTTCACTGATGTGAAAAAAAGATGGTAAGATTTTAACATCAAAATGATAGAAGTTGAAGGAAATCTTACCGAAGGTATTTTTCCCATAAGGGTCGTTATTTGTTTCTCCAATTTGTACAACGGTATCATTTGTTCTATTGTCATAATAAGAATCATGATTACTTATGTTATTTTGATTGGTATATTTCTCTTCGGGTTTTTCTTCTTCCGATGCAGGTAACTTTAGGTATAAATTACCATTTTAACATTTCCTTTGAAAACATACCCGGAATACATTAATACATACTAAAGGTAATCCCAGTCCAGCACGAGCCCAATTCACGCTTTTCAATTTATCGAAAAGTATATCAGCAACCGGAGAAACAAGATTCGTTGGAGGAAATATAGGCTGAGCGCAAGAAGGACAGGTATATCCAGCTGGGGCAGTTGTAGGCGGTAACTGTCGTTCGTAGTTATCGAGGCAATGCCAATGAAAGACGTCTAGAATCATTTTCAATAATTATTTCGTAATTGTGAAAATAACAGGTGTGATGGAGGAAAAACTCACGATAACATATCAATCTAATACAATCATCGTCGCTCAATTTCTTGGTACATAGTTCACAAATCGGGTTGTAATCTCCGTCTTGCAACCATTTCAAATATGATAGAACTATACACTGAAAATGAAAATTTCCATACCAACGATCCAATTTACGTATACGTGCAATCTTATCACTTCTCAACTTACTTTGGGGTGGTTAGTTACCATACAGTGTTCACAGACGTTGACCCTGTGCTCGTAACAAAACTGATTGGTGACTTTACGTTTTGGACATTTACACAACCCCATTTCCTGCAAATTGAATAACACCTAGAAATATTAGTTAGAAAGAATATATTGATGAATTTTTATCAAAAAAAAGTTCATTTTTTAAGTTGAAATTGTTAAAAGAACCAAGCATAACTTACATACAAAAATTAGAATGATCACTTGATTTTTTATATCATTCGGATAGCTGTAATGTTTCTTTCTTGATCGCGTAACGAGATAATTAAAATTTAAATGAAATGAAAGTTTTTTAATTTCCAGTTTTTTTTCCTAAAATCATGTCAACATTCCGCGTCATTACTGATAACGTCATACCAATATGGTAAAATCAGGGTAAAATAGCTAAAAGAATTCCCCTTGCAAAATTATACGAGGTTTCAAGTACGACGATTAATTAAAGTAAAACACATGATAAAAGTAATTGAAGGAAGTATTTTATAATGATCTTCTTGATAATTGAACATTTTTCTAGAATTAATCAAATGAATAAATTTTTTGACGCAAAGTTTTAAGAATTTCAAAAGATGTATCTCGAGTTGGTATAAGTTCTATTTTTTATTTATTGCATAACTTTTCACGTGATTTATTAAGAAATGCTGGAAAATTATTTGCAGGAATAATATTAGAACGTCTTTTCATTAAGATTTACTGAAAAATATAGAAATGTATTTTTGATGTCTTCTTAAAGTAACAATGACCCACGGTCCACAACGAAATTCCGTTATTATGATTTACAAAATTGAAGAAATTCGAGGCATTTTTTATTTTCATGTCATGATTAAAATCGGGAAATGCGAATGATCGATAAATTATGAAAAGTAATTCATTTATTTGAATTGAATGATTGAATCCATAATTTTCTTCAATTTACGTAGATGGTTCGATCAAATTTTCATTTCAACTTCGTGAAAATGGAGAGTTGAAAGGTTAATTATTTGCACGAAATAATAAAGAGTGAAATAAATAATCGCTCATTATTTCTTAATAATTAGTTGATTTTCTAGTCAAATTTCTCTCATTCTTTTCATATTTCATTTCGTTGAAATTTTTGATTTTGAATTTAAAAAAATAAAAAATCAAGATTTTATCAAAAAGATTATTCTGGTAACACTGATGTTTGGCTTTCTACACTGACGGGAAAAGCAATAATTTCAACAATGATATTCAATTTTAATAAGCATTTTTTCATCATTTTGTCGCTAAAAACTATTTTAATATAACGTAAACAAATCAGGCATAAATTCACCAACTTAATAAATTGCAAATTATCACCTCTTTGTGTCGTTAAACGTAAAAAAACCGCGAAATATATAAACCACTGGACATAACAACCTAGCGGCCATTTTGTCGACGATTTCTTCCCTCCATGGAATGTAAATCGAGAAAATTCTTATTTCCAAGAAAACAATGAAGGGTTTCCCCAGTTGATGAGTCATCGCCTAAATTATAATATTTTTGCGAAATCACACAAGGGTGAAGTTTTGTGAATTTGTTTTCTTAATCTTGTAACGTAAATTTGTTCGTTTTAGATCGCATTTCTAAGTAATTATTTCGCAACATTCCTCGTTATCAACATGACCAGCATCACAACACGCGTCGGAAACCTAATGATACCAAA
The DNA here is from genome assembly GCA_003261595.1 of Maconellicoccus hirsutus. NCBI lineage: Eukaryota > Metazoa > Arthropoda > Insecta > Hemiptera > Pseudococcidae > Maconellicoccus > Maconellicoccus hirsutus. Next base: position 53,642 of record QBDW01002364.1, read on the forward strand.
AATGTCTTCTGGAGAATTCCTGTTAACGACTAACTCAAACTCGGAAATGAATTCCGTATCTATTATCGCTGTAAGTAACAAAACACTTTACTCTTAATTAAACCATACCATAACGCAATTCCATACAGGTGTTCTGAAACACATGAATTCACGCCTTGTCTCACATGTAACTTTTATTGCTGCTACTAATTAGCGAATTGTTCTTATCATCAACACGTCGTGTTTTATGTGATATTTTTTAGCTCGCGTGTATTCATTATTCAGCGAAATTTATTTCATCTGTGTATCATGGCTAGGGATTTTTTGTATAGTACGCGATTTATAAAGTATGCGAACATGATGCGAGATAACGATAAGAAACACGTAGTAAAGAAAGTATATTCTGATGACTAAGAATTCATTGATGAAAAATTTTTCTCACGGAAATTATATCGGATATTGAATTTCAGTCTTTAGGCGGGATTTGAGGGGCTTTTTTTTCACCGCTGTATGTGCACTTTTATATGAGCGTAATTATTACTTAATTTGGTATTAACTTGAGAGCTTGAGAAAACATATTAATTATTTGCCTAATGCGAATTATTGAACTAAAATTTCAACTTATCGAAAAATATTACATAATGGCGGAAAAAATAAATGACGAAAACGTGTTATATTTGAAATGATTTTTGTGTTTTTTTTTTTTTTTCATATTCGAACGCAAATAAGCGTGGCATTGCAGATTGCGATTGAGTAATTTTTCGCATTAAACATCCGTTTCGTCCGGATTAATAGGCACGATTTTATATCTTATAACCAAACAATGTACAAGTTATATAATTCTCGTGTATGTACGAGTACCTTACGTTATTTATCGAGAAATAACAATTTATATTTGTTATTTATAAAGGAAGAATTTCACAGAGAAATGTTGTTCTAATAACGCAGGTGGCTTATGGAGGGCAGATCATTTGTTAGCGTCCTTGATCTAAAGACCGTGATTAAATTTAACAAGCAATTACTAGTTTAAACGTAAATAATACTTTTAAAGGTTATTTTGCAGTATTTGAATTAGCTCGCTGAGAAAAATTTCGTTTTAGTAGCGAAATTCACGTATACCCGAAGACCACACCTGTTTCTATTTTCGAAAGAATTCCAAGAATAATCGAATAAGTTAAACGATCCACTCAATGGTATCAATTGAGTATCATTCGAGTGTATCGAATCGAGTATTTTCTACGTATATTTTCACTTTGATGATTTTTCAACGATATTCGAATTACGACGTTTCGTGTAATTCACGTGCCCCTCCTCATTCCACAACCCGAAGCTTTTTCGTAATTACGCAACATTACGCGTAAATTACCGCGTTTTATCCTTCCATAGCCCGAAGCGGGTGTAATTTAGATCTCGATGACGTCTTTAGTATAAAAGGGAAAAGCACCATTCATTCATATCGACGCGAGGTTTACCCCAAATGAGTTTTCTTACATTTCAAGGCCGCTGGACACGAGCCATCAATCGATAATTTCCACTTTGTAACCTCGTACATTGTGGTCTTTTTGTATAAGGCTGAGTGGGGGCATTGTTTATGTTGCGTAAGGTCGTCAACGGCCCGAACCCAAAAGATGGTTGATGACCTCATAGCATTGGAAAACATCACGGAGTATTCACCATTGCGGTTAGGCGGATTTTTATTTCCAGCCGGAATTCCCGGCGCGGAGCAACCTTCCGGCGTTGATGTTTTTGCAATGAGCTTAGGCCGCCATGGTTTCCATCGCGTTGATTTCTGGCCCAAGATGCAAGCGGAGAAAAACCGCAAATTGGCATCGAAACTGCTACGAGTTGCGATATACACCGAGTACAGGGTGTTCGATGAAGAGCGTTTTTATCAAAGCTAGTTCATCGGTGTGGATGTTTTTTCTAGAAATTTACCTACTCGATGACTTGGTGGTTTTTAAATGAATTTTCCTGTGGAAAAAAAATCATTAGTGAAAATATACGCTTTCTTGTCAGTTGCTGATCACTCTAAATCAATTTTCATGATTTCCAGTTCTATCGGAGTCTTTAATGAGATGTGAATTATTGGAGAAGTTTTGGGTTTCTTGTAAATACGCGAAAATCTCTTTATTTTTGCTCTCCACTTGGTCCGCTCGTGAAAAAATTCTTTGAAAATTCCCTAAAGGAAATCGCGAAGTTGATTTTGAGTCGATAACGAGGTGATGACGTCATAGCTAGTTTTAAAAGCCCAATGGTCTGTCGAGAGGGGGCTGGTGGAATTTAATTACACGTCATGAAGAATGACTCTTGATGAATTTTTTATTGAAAATTTCATTTTGCTGTTTTATATTATTTTTCGTTATTTTTTCATTGTTTGTTTTCTAATTTTACTTGCATGAAACTTGTCATTTTTGGGCATTTTTTTCGCTGTTGCTTATGTTTTTTGATTTTTTAAATTTTTCAAATTTTTCTGTTGTTTATTTTCGGCTATTTTTTGATTATTTTTAGTCATTTAATTTTGTTGTTTGTTTAATTTTTTCATTTTTTTTTATCAATCTTTTTTTGTGAAATTGGAAAAAGCTTTTACTAAACGAAATTATGGCCATGTGCTCCAAAAATGCCAAAAATTGTGTAATCAATTTATTATTACCAAATTTTTATTCCACAGGGAAAAAAATCTGTAAATTTTTCAATAACGATTGTACACACAATATCCGCAAGGAGCGCTGTTTTCAACGCGTGTTTCATTATACTACGTTTTGATTGGATAATAAGTATATGACGTCATGAAGTCTCCAAAATCGCATCCAATAGGATTTCAAGATCAATGATTATTCACTATTCCTCCACCTATCTGCATCTATCGTTTAGATGTTGAGATATAGCACTCCTAGCGGAATTTTAGAGAACATGTATGTACAATTTCATCATATCTATGATCACCACGTGGATTCGTGGTGTCCATGACGTCTAAAGTCGGTTTTTTCTTTTCGAAGAATATATTTTCCATATAATACTAATCATCGTGGTTAAAATTTCGTCATTATCAGCCTTTCTGGAGCCTCCAGCGAGATTTAAATTTTTTCCAACGATGCTTGAAAATTGATACAGGCAATTTTGATGATATTTCTGGTATGATATACATTTCCAGCGAGTTCCAGTAAGTTTCGGGTTGTTTTTTCTACCATTCCGCTTTGAAACGTGGAATCGGCGAATTTAAATATTTGAAGGAATTCCGACGATAGAAGATTTGGCGCCGATTGCTCGAGCGCGACGTAAATGTGAAAATTCGCATCCATACGCGAAAAAATTCCGCGTAATTGTAAAATCGGAACGAGATTATTTGGCATCTGCGGCTTGTTGTTTTTCCATTTGGACGATTAGGCTATTTACCTCGAAATATACCTCGCTTTATACCTGTTTTGCGCGCGAAAGAAAATAAAAATAAAACCGAACCGTAAGTTTGGCCGTTTAATTACGACGTGTTTTTTTTCTTTCTTTACTCTGTTTATCGAGCATTTCCAAGGTTACGTCGACAGTTGCCGAATACGCGCGACGAGTAAATAGTGGAAAAATAAGATAAATTTACGCGTTAGCGAGGTTGGGAAATTTTCCACGATGGAGGTTTATTTCCAAAACGTAGTGTACCTTTACGAGCAGCTTGTCGCAGCGAAACGAGTAAGGTCCGGCGCCCTATTTTTACGAGGATTTAAACAGTCGGGTGTAAATCCCCAGCTCGTATGTGCCACTTAAGGTATTGGTAGGCGGTCGTCGTAGTCGTTTGTTTTTCTGAGAAACTTTCTAGTTTGGCATACGACGCACGTAATAATTATTATATTACGACGATGGCCGGCCCAAGGCGGCCGCAATGGTTAGCGACGTTGTCAAATTGTCAAATTCGCCGATATTCGTCGGCTACACCTTGCCAATACGTGAGTGGACTTGATACTGGCGATTTGCCGCATTGGCGGGTGTTTGAGATGCATGGATGGACTTATAACGGACATTGCGATCGCGATATTTCGCTCGGGCATTTTTCACGATGGCTGGAGTCGCGTGAAAGCGTTTAGTCATCGATTTTACGCAGACGAAGGAGTCTTCGTCAAGGGCATCGCGAGAGATGATACCGAATCGAAGAGTGAGCAGAATTTTCGCATTTTTCGACGATAAGAAATTGTACTCGTACATAGATCATCAGCGAAATTTTCACATTCGAAAATATTCTCATTGGAATGTCGCTGATGATGGAGCAAATTCCAAAAGGGTTTACGACGGTTGAAGGATTTCTCGAGCTGGTGTGATTGCTCGCGACGATGGTTGTTGTGGCGAGAGGCTTTGGAAATAGAAACGTGGTTTCGGTGAATCGTGGAATTTTCCATGCACGAGTTGCCTTCCCTCGATGGGTTTTTTCGCGGACATGGAGTGGTCGGGCGGAGGTATGTGGAATATTTTTGAGGTTTCGTTGCGACATGATTTGTGGAGTTTTGCGTGATTTTCAACGTATTTTTGATTTTTTTGGGGGGCTAAAATGAACGTTTATTTTGGGTAGTTTTGATATAATTATCGTTTGAGTTTTTGACAAATGTTTTATACGTATATTTAACGTGTATTTTTACTTCATTTTAAGGATTTTATCGTAATTTTTTCTCTATAATTTGGCCTTTTTTTTCATTTATTTTAATTATTTATTTCTTCATTTTTCACAAATATGAGGTATCGAGTGTTGTTAATTTTACTGTTAAAATTAGTTCTTTTTTTTGTTGTTTCAAGAAAAAATATTTTTACTGTTCGAATAATTTGTTTTCAAATTTTGAACTTTTTCTCTTGAAATGTGATAAGAAAAGCTCGTTTTTTTATTAAGAAAATAGCTGCCAATTTCTTCTCTACTTTTGAGATATTTTTTCCTCTCCTTTTATCGCAATTTTTTTGAATTTCTGATCAAAAAAAATTTACGACAAATTTTGTTGCCAAATGAAAACTGATTTTTAAATTAATTTTTTTAATGCAATTTGTTTTGGTAAATTTACTGATTCTGTAGGCAATTTTTCACTTATCATTTTTTTAAATTTCAACAATTGAAGAAATTATAATTTTCTCATTTTTTAAATTTTAACAATTTAACAAATTATAATGTTCACGTTTTTTATATTTTAACAAAAAAATTAATTATAATTTTTTAATCTGTAATTTTTTTATTTGTGATTTTTTTGCAAAATAGTCAACTCTGCCGACTGCCCCCCCTTCTTACCACTTTTTTAGTTGATTTGAGAAGTTGACATTTTTTGAGAATTTTTTCAAAGTGTAATATTTTTTATTTTTTTAATAATTTAAGTTTCTTAAAAATCTAGACTTCCTTTCCGTGCCTCTGGCCTAGGCGGCAGTGCATGGCACGTTAAAAGAAGAAGTAAGAAGTAAGTAAGCATAAAAACCACCTCCTCATCGAATGTCCATTTTCTAAATTAACACTAATTTGGTAAATTATGTGTTTTTCGGCATTTTTTTTTGTTGCTGAGCTTGAGATGAAAAATTTTTTGAGAACTTGAAATGAATAGGTTGATTTTTTTAGGTTTTTTCCAAATTTAATTTTTCCAGTCTTGACGTGATTTTTTTTTCAAATTTTATTTGTTTTTGAATATTTTTGTTGGTATTTTCATTCAAGATACATTTTTTTTAGGTTTACTATTACAAGTGAAAATTAATTTTTCTTGATTAAAGTCAAATTTTTTTTAAAATTATTTTGGTGATTTTAGCGATTTTTTTGGAATTTTTTTTCAAATTTTATTTGTTTTTTAATATTTTTGTTGGTATTTTCATTCAAGATACATTTTTTTTTTAGGTTTACTACTACAAGTGAAAACTAATTTTTCTTGATTAAAGTCTAATTTTTTTTTAAATATTTTGGTGATTTTAGCGATTTTTTTGGATTGAGGATTAGTTTTTTGAAGAACTTTTAGCAAATTGATTGCAACCTATTTTATGCTCAATTTTGTGGGTATTTTTGCCTTCTTGTTTTGTTCAATGAAATTCGTTTTTTGAAAAATCATCGCAAATTGACTAACATGTTTTCTCAGTTTTTTTAATAATTTATTCAATTTTTTTAAATTTAAATATTTTTTACTTAATTTGACAATTTTACCTTATTCCTCATCTTCTAAACATATAGTTTTTTTCAACTTTTTTGTTGCAAATTTTACAAAGATGCTGTATTTTTAACGAATGCAACATTTTCGCAATCTCGCCAAATGAAAAATACGACGAAAGACGCGAGACGAATTTTTTTGCAAATCATCCCGAGAAATATTCCTACGACGAATTTTGTCGCTTAAATAATTTCGCGTTAATTTTCTGTTCACGTTCGCTCGTAGTTTTTGGTAATTTCGTGGACAAAGCGATCGCGAATTCGGTCAAAGCGAGAAATTCGCGTATGTCGCGAGTCCGCGTTCATTCGCGTCGGCAACACGCGTCATTCTATTTTTACGTAATTACGTAATTACGCTATTTCGCATTTGCGTCGAGCCATTTGTTATTGTAACGATTAAAAAAAAAATTTAATCGAGATGAATTAATGATTTTACGATTTAGCGAGGTATCGGTCTTGCTTCATTGCCGCGTATGTTATATAGCTCGTTAATATACGAGTTTTTTAATGAAGGAAGAAAATTTTCCTGCGCGGTACGAACGAATGCGATTTTAATTGAGAATTTTTTTTTCACGTGTTGTAATTAAGAGAAAAAAAATACACAAAAGGGGTTTCTTTGTTTGAACGGCAAAGAAGTGATTTTTAGAGGAGAGAGGATGTGGGGGAAAAAAGGAAAATTGATGTTGACGAGAAAAAGTGTAACGGAATTGATAAGGATTTTACCGTTATCGTTATCTTTGTGTTTGCTTTCGAGTACCAACTTGTAACGAGTTTTTATGTGTAGTTTGAGTAAGCTAGAAATTATGCGTATGCCGATTAAAATGATTCCGGTGATGTGGAAATTTACGTCAATAAAATGCCCATGCGCCATGTCTTTTTTCTATTTTTATAAAAATTCATTTTGAAAAAACAGGAGAAACGTAAATGACAGGAAATTAATGTGATAACAATGTAATGGTTATCTCGGTGTTACGATTCTGTTATAAGGTGATATTTTTTATATTTGCGTTTTTTTTTTGTTATCTGCGTTCGCTTGCCAGGAAGATACCGATATGCTTGATACGTGCGTGATAATTATACAAAATGATATTAGGTCGTTGTTGGGAATATTTGTAAAAATGGCGCTTCGAAGGATAATTTTTTCGATTCTGAAATTTCGCCCAATTAAGGGTACAGTCTTCCTGAGATGTGTCGTCGAATTTATGCGACTTCAGAAGTAGGTCATTGCCTTGGTTCTTGACTCCTTCCGAGATTGGTTTTGTCGATGAGTCAGAGGTGAAAAAATTCATATGAAAATCAATTTCAGAGACCGAACCGTTTACCTTGGAAATGGAAGAGGGGAGAATCTTTGCTAGTATGACGATGTTAGGCAGAATTTATACTAAATTAAATCGATATTCGTCGAGATGTACGAGTCGAGTTATGTGTAAAGATTGGCTATCTTGGGTGATTCGGAGGTCATTGACCTTGAAACATTTCCAAACGCCGTAATTCCCTTTTTATGACGGTTTTGTAGAACTTTTACACGGAAGAGTGGATAGGATTCGTAAAAACCTAGTGATCGAATTATGTGTGATTTTTCGCTACCTCATATATTCAGTGTGTTATCAGTGTTGCACAGTGGAAAAACGTTGTAGCTCCTTCAATATCGTTGTTAGGTAAAATTTGTACATAACAAAAATCATACTACTCGTTAAGATCTACAAGTTGAGTTATGTGCAAAGATCTGATATCTGTCGAAGTTTCGAGGTCATTGACCTTTAAACATTCAAAAGCTATGTAACTCCTTTTGTGTGGCAGTTAGGCAAACTTTACACATCAAGTATTTTGTAGGATTTATGAAATACTCTCCATCGAGTTATTCGTAGTTTTTTTCTTTCTTGTATATTCAGTGTGTTATGAGTGTTGCACAGCGGGAAAACGTTGTAACTCCTTCAATATCGTTGTTAGGCAAAATTTGTACATAACAAAAATCATACTACTCGTTAAGATCTACAAGTTGAGTTATGTGTAAAGATTTGATATCTGTCAAAGTTTCGAGGTTATTGACCTTCAGCATTTAAAAACGCTGGAACTCCTTTTGTATGGCAGTTAGGCAAAATTCACGCATCAAGTATTTTGTACGATTTTAAAAAAATCATCGATCTGGTCCTGTATATTTTTCTCATATTGTATATATTCGGTGTGTTATGAGTGTTGGAAATCAAAAAAAATATTTCGTTCCTGTAGCGTGTGTTTGGCAAAATTTATAAATACTGAAATCGACGGTACCCTTCAGGATGTGTAAATTTAGTTCTACGTAAAATCGACGTATTTAAATATTTACCAAGTTATGTCTCGTCTTTGTGTAGTTGACTGTTTTTTTATAGATTTTGCTCACTTCCAACGGTCTCGAAGGGGTTAAATATTTTCTCCTGTGTTATCGAAAATATTCTCGGGAGATAAATCGGCGAAAAAAGGTGAAAAATTGTAAAAAACTAACCAAGCAGGTATACTCGATGAACCGAGACTCTAATACGAAGGTTTGTCTACTCCCACACTCGCAGAAATTCGGCATTAATTCCATTCAAGGTTATAAATAGACAAAAGTAACCGAAGAAGATCAAAGAAAGTAGAAAGGGTTGTTGATAATGAAGATGTCGCCTCCGAGGGAGTTTTTTAGTCGTTACTATTGTCCTATTTTCCCATTCAGCGGGTGGAATGCGTGGGCCATGTGTATGTCTTTCGATTGGTCAAATGCGAGGTTTTTTTTCGGTCTTGAAAAGGTTTCGTATTGAATGTGGAAAAAGAGTGCAAAGGTCGTCGAAGATGATGCAGGTGAATATGTGATTTCATTTCGAAAAATCTTTCGAATATTCGTATAACTTCACGGACCAGTGATAGTTACTTCGTTTATTTTTTTAATTAATTCGTCGAATTTTCGGATATTCGATTCACGTTAAAAATAACAAGGTGGATCGATTCGACGAAATTCGATAAACTGGATTTTCCTTCAGAAAAAATGCGTATTCGCGAAATACGTACATCCTTTTAAAAGGCGTTCTCCCGTGAAATATAAATTTTCCGCGAATCTTCATTATCGATGGCGGCTCGGAGCAAACGGAGCATATCGGAACGAGATGAAACGTGATGAGCAACACGTTCGCTGTCTCTTGGAATTTTTTCTCTTGTTTTGCATCACGTCGTATAGAAAGGCTTTCGAGTTGTAGCATGCCAAAGATGTACTTCGAGTTCTGGCTACACGAAGCCCGAAGGATACCTTAGGCGAAGCTGGTAATAGAGTCTATCTCTGGTCTGTACCGGTCTAAATTCTGTCGTGTGCCGTGTTTTTACGTAAATACCGTTTCGTTTTATCAACCAGTCGATCATGTGTTCGCCTCCACGTTGGAATTAGTCACAACGTCGCTATTTTTAATTCGTCGAATTGATGAAATTTTCCAATGGATCGCGGTCGATGCTTTCTTCGAATTGAGCGCCAAGTTGTAGGGTGGAAAATCCTTTCGGTGATGTTGAGGGTGACGGATGAGTTCCGGATTTCCTTTCATGACAGTTTCGTGTTTTTGTATTAATGTGAAAAATCACGTATGTATTTCAGAAGCGACCAGAAAATATAGGCGGATTTGAGGATTCAATAAGAATTTTTTTTGTAACGTTTGGAATTTTTTTTCCAGAGGAAAATTTGCACCAAATGGAATATGTAAGCTGATAAGTTGAATTTTTCTACGGTTTTTCGTGTGAGATAAAAAAGAAAGAGGGGGAAAAGGATGTGAAAGATACATCAAATGAAATACAACACGTATGGATTTTTTTTTCACCGATAAACGGCGTCAAAAAAACGGGAAAAAGGTTTATTTTTTGACCAAACGTAGGATTTCCGCCTTCCGCTAAAATTAAGATAATTGTTGGTAAAATCTGACGATTCTCGGGACCAGGCTATTTTTGTAATTTTTCGTGATACGCGAGTCGATTTTTCTAAATTCGAATTTCCTTTGTTACACGGAAAAATGATGGAAAATTCGTTTACGAATTGATGGATTTTCTTGAGCGACATCGACGCCAGAAATCGATCAAGAACAAAAACGATATTTTGGATAAATCGACTCAAAGCGAGACGTCTCAGGACACGATTTCTATGCGTGGCACTATTTATACCACGACAACTTGAACGAAAAGGTGTCATCTCAAAATATACCTCCACTAAAACGTGACGTGACCAAACATGCCATACCTCAAAACGTGACGGCACGGAGATGCCAACGTAACGAAGATCGTGTATTATGTGGAAACAAAACTTCAAAAAACGTGAGAGCGAAAGATAACTCATTTCGGGACGTGACCCCCCTGAAGAACGGCATGTCACGTTTTGAAACGTGACAGCGTGACGATATCAACGTGACGAAGATGATCTATAATGCGAAAATCGTCTATATTTTGAAAAAGTAATAATGCCAAAAAGGTGGTTTAGTTCAAACGTGACTCCTGGATAGTGGTATGGCATGTCACGTCACGAAATGTGACGACGTGGTGATAATAACGTGACGAATATAGTGTATAACGTAGAAATATCGTATATCCAAAAACGTGACGGTAGTAAAAGTTCACTTATTTCGGAGCATGACTTTAAAACGGCTCGTCACGTTTTTGGACGTGACAGCGTGACGATGTCAACGTGACGAAAACGATGTATAACTTGAAAATCGTTTTATGCTAAAAAGTGATGATACCGACAGATAGTTTGGCTCAAAACGTGACTCCAGAATGATAGCGTGTCACGTGACGTCACGAAATGCGACAGCATCGTGAAGTTTTTCAACCTGGGCCACCTTAATCAAAATTTTTTCAATTTTTCCAAGAAATTCCTAATAAATGAACCGAAATTCGATGGAAAATCAGCCCCGCGGTGAAACCTTCTCAATTAATCGACCCCTAGATCACTATTTACCATTCCCCACCTCATCTACACACTTCGCCTGTCTTCCCCTTTTTCATAGGCTACCCCTTCCTCGTTCCTTTCTCAGGTGATTTACGTAGTTGGTGTTGTTTGAATTGCGAACACGACGTGGTATTGTCAGCTTCCCCCTTCCCTTCTTCGTGTAGCCGAAATTTTACGAGCTTTTTCCACGTTTGACCACCACCTCGTTTTATGAATTTATTGTCGAAACCTTGGAAAACAGGCGTCAACCTCGGTCAAGTTGTTGGCATTTAGTGGCGCGTTGAACTTCGAAGGGGCAGAGGGGTGCGAAACGTTGACACGTCCAAGACAAATATGCCGAATAGCGGACAAAAGCGAACTCGGAGGGACGAGGTGATTTAATCGTTAATGTATTCGATAAAAGAGAGAGAAAAAACGCTTTATGAAAATTTACATATAAAGACACTAAAAATGAGAAACCAGCTGTATTTACACGAGAAAAAAATTTCCATTAAATCGTTTAACGAAAGAAAGAAAAACATACCGTTATAAAACAAAAAAAAAAAAAGATAAAAAATTTCCGCGCAGTAAGACAATAGGAGAATGGAACGAAAAAGAGAGAGAAAGAAACGAACATATAACTTATGCTCGCAAGAAAAAAAATTTACAAAACATACCTCGAAACTAGATAAGTATTAAGTACACCTAAATGGAAGCAGGAGTGTGAAAAAGGGTGGAGGGGGTATGTAAATGTACTAAAACGGGTGGAAGAAAAAACGAAATATAGGTAGTTCGCGGGTACACAGAAGATAAGAAGAAAACAACAGGTTGTGGATAGAAAAAAATTCTGCTATGTGCGAAATCGAGGAGGAGTTGTGGTTAGATGGTGTGGGCGGGAGGGAGGGATACCTTAACGTGAAAAAATTCTCGCCGAAGTTAAAAATTTTCAAGATATCGGTTAATTTCAAGTTAATATAAGCACATTGGTAAATTTGCGTAATCAACGTCGTTCCCTCTCTTCTCCTCTCTCTCTCTCGAGTTAAGTTCCGATCGGAAATCCGAGAATGATAGAATTTTTTGGAACGGATCGGGAAGGTGGACGAGGTGGAGGGAAATGGTAATTTTTTTCAAATCCCGTAGAAAATTCTCCGCGAATTGTTTTTTTTTGTGTGCTTTTCGGTGCCAACTTAAGAAGTGACGTCGTTGGTTTACGGCTCGACGACCTTGACAAATAGATAACATTGCCGTTGCTCCCCCCTCGTTGCGGGCCCCACTCTCAGGTCTTGTGGCCCACCCCTCTCCCGGGCGTTTGTAACGATTACGGCGTGGTGCGGGTTATCTCAAACGTTTGACGCAAAAATACTACTTGTTGGTCTGTGCGGCTGCCTTGTACGTTCTAATGAATTCGTCGATCGAGCTAGATGGTCGTTTGGTTGTTTAATTGCATTCGTGAGTCGTACTGAGAAAGGTGCTTAGCTGCGTGCACTTGTCGCGATTATTTCGAGTAAATTTTAGTAGTGAATTGATCGTAATTTTTCGCGGATAATTTGAGGTTTTCTCACGGACGAGATTTTTTTGCTGACGCGAAATTTTTTCAATTTTTTTTTCCTTTGGTGAAACGCCGACTTAGAATTTTTTAATGTCACAACTTGTGCCTAGCTTTTCTCCATTTTGGAACGAACCGGAAAACGAGTACTCGACTATGTATACCGATTGGGATGTTTACGGATTAAAATCATCGAAGATGCATGATTTCCAGGTATGTTGTGAATTTTGCCCCATCAGCATTTCTTACGCTTTTTCACGTGAACGCGATGATGACTCGGATGCGTGTACGAACAGCTGATGCAATATCGTCGGCTTCTCGCTGATGTAACATTTTTTTTTTTCGATGGCGGGCTCGACTCGACGCCGTAAATATGTCGCGAATCGACGTCGAGCGTATCGAAGGAGTGTCCGGGTGTGATTTATGGCCTAGGTGAATGCAGGCAGAGACGCATCTAGGGGGGACAATTTCGCCCCAATGTGCTACACGTGGATAAACGCAGCTGGTGTTTGGTAAATACATTACGCGCGTATTGACGTCAAGACGAGGTGTACGTGTGGTTTTCCAAGGTGCGAAATGCGATTCGGGGATGAGGCGGGTCTTGCGTAAATTTGGTAATTCGACGTCAAGTTGATGCGGTTTGGAGCGCGTGTCAATTGGTGATTCACGTATGCGATGAGGGGACAGGGAGCGAGATCCGGAAGAATTACCTCGTGGGTGGATCGCTCACATGCTGATGAGAGGCGTCGGAGCTGAGATTCGTGTCGGAAGTGAGGTTAATGAGGGCGAGGAATCGGAGTTGGTGATTTTATAAGAGAGGCGATGCGAGGAAGGGAGATGGAATGAAGAAGTTGCGTTCTTTTTTCGTGTGCCTAAGGATTTTTCATGGTTTTTTGTAATTTTTTTCTAGAATTATTTCTGAAATGTGCGAAATACGTATATGGGATGATATTTACCTTGTCGTTTTCCCCTATTTTCTGTATTTTTTCCATTTTTTACTAAATTTTCACAGGTAATTTGATCTACGCGAAATTTCATCGCGGTATAGTTTACTACTCTTAGAGGAAGTGTTGCATAGTGACTATATATAGGAATTTTTCTGATCCTGCGTTGCGGCTATGCGCTTAACGTTGTTTCGCGTGTGGTAGCTCGTCACTCGTACATAGAGTATGTTGCATCTGGGTATATAGACATCAGTCAGGTGATGTTCGGCCACCTGAGGAAGATTTTTGCCTTTAATTTCGAATCAGTGGTGTCTGTTCGCGATATCGTGAGCAGTGCTGCCAACTGGAATTATGGCGCGGGAATTCCCTTCTAGATGAGCTGAATTCACTTGGCCAGCGATTATTTATGGATTTAGGGCGAGGATGGTCACCAAAGATTATATAATAAACTTCGTTTTAAATAGATAGGCATCTCAATGTAAAATTTTTGGCCAGCGATTTTTTTCACCTGTGGAATTTATTTAGTTCGCAGGCATGACACCGCAGTCAATTAGCGCCACTGTCGCATGTCTTGTTTCTTTTTTCTATGTTTGTAATTGTTTATTTTTATTTTCCCAAAATGTAACCCGTCTTTACCTTCTGCTCTGCCCTGCTCTGTAACACTGAAAACAATATCATTTTCCAAGATGAAGAAAATGGAAACTGTAGCTAACAACCACATATATTTTATTTGTAAAAATAGTGGCGCTGATGGTGTCATGCCGGTGAACTGTATGTGAGGGCGCATACGAAAAGGGACCACTTGGCCAAAATTTCGATTTTTTTTTGTTGATGAAATTTATGTAAAAAACCTTCAAGAATCGAATGGAATTGACCATTGATCTCAAT